>JAYEVB010000463.1:0-37555 GCA_036346415.1 Raddia guianensis
TTTTGGAATTTTTCATTTTTTGGATATTGCCATGAAAGTCAAAGGGTTAGTAGCCGCTTTTTTGAAAAACAACGAGTTTTCTCAATTCTGGTTCAATACCAGCTGTCAAACCACTTTATCGACCTGTTTGCACTTGTTGTCTACATTACGAAGATGATTTCAAGCCAAGTGTACATCTGTGGAATTTTCAATTTTTTTGGATATTGCCATGAAAGTCCAAAGGGGTTAGCCATCGGTTTTTTCGAAGAAAAACGAGTTTTCTCAATTCTGGTTCAATACCAGCTGTCAAACCACTTTATCGACCAGTTCACGCTTGTTTTGTACATTACAAAGATCATTTCAAGCCAACCGTACATTTTGAAATTTTCAATTTTTTTGGATATTGCCATGAAAGTCCAAAGGGTTTAGCCTTCGGTTTTTTCAAAGAACAACGAGTTTTCTCAATTCTGGTTCAATACCAGCTGTCAAACCACTTTATCGACCTGTTTGCACTTGTTGTCTACATTACGAAGATGAGTTCAAGCCAAGTGTACATCTTTGGAATTTTTCAATTTTTTTGGATATTGCCATGAAAGTCCAAAGGGGTTAGCCATCGGTTTTTTCGAAGAAAAACGAGTTTTCTCAATTCTGGTTCAATACCAGCTGTCAAACCACTTTATCGACCAGTTCACGCTTGTTTTGTACATTACAAAGATCATTTCAAGCCAACCGTACATTTTTGGAATTTTTCAATTTTTTTGGATATTGCCATGAAAGCCCAAAGGGGTTAGCCTTCGGTTTTTTCGAAAAACAACGAGTTTTCTCAATTCTGGTTCAATACCAGCTGTCAAACCACTTTATCGACCTGTTTGCCCTTGTTGTCTACATTACGAAGATGATTTCAAGCCAAAGGTACATCTTTGAAATTTTCAATTTTTTTGGATATTGCCATGAAAGTCCAAAGGTTTAGCCTTGGTTTTTGAAGAACAACGAGTTTTCTCAATTACGGTTCAATACCATTTGTCAAACCACTTTATCCCGGTTTAGAGTTGTTTTCTACATTACGAAGATGATTTCAAGCCATCCATACCTTTTGGAATTTTTCATTTTTTGGATATTGCCATGAAAGTCAAAGGGTTAGCCTTCGCTTTTTGAAAAACAACGAGTTTTCTCAATTCGGGTTCAATACCAGCTGTCAAACCACTTTATCGACCTGTTTGCACTTGTTGTCTACATTACGAAGATGATTTCAAGCCAAGTGTACATCTGTGGAATTTTCAATTTTTTTGGATGTTGCCATGAAAGTCCAAAGGGGTTAGCCATCGGTTTTTTCGAAGAAAAACGAGTTTTCTCAATTCTGGTTCAATACCAGCTGTCAAACCACTTTATCGACCAGTTCACGCTTGTTTTGTACATTACAAAGATCATTTCAAGCCAACCGTACATTTTTGGAATTTTTCAATTTTTTTGGATATTGCCATGAAAGCCCAAAGGGGTTAGCCTTGGTTTTTGAAAAACAACGAGTTTTCTCAATTGCGGATCAATACCATTTGTCAAACCACTTTATCGACCTGTTTGCCCTTGTTGTCTACATTACGAAGATGATTTCAAGCCAAAGGTACATCTTTGAAATTTTCAATTTTTTGGATATTGCCATGAAAGTCCAAAGGGTTTAGCCTTCGGTTTTTTCGAAGAACAACGAGTTTTCTCAATTACGGTTCAATACCATTTGTCAAACCACTTTATCCCGGTTTAGAGTTGTTTTCTACATTACGAAGATGATTTCAAGCCATCCATACCTTTTGGAATTTTTCATTTTTTGGATATTGCCATGAAAGTCAAAGGGTTAGCCTTCGCTTTTTGAAAAACAACGAGTTTTCTCAATTCGGGTTCAATACCATTTGTCAAACCACTTTATCGACTGTTTGCACTTGTTGTCTACATTACGAAGATGATTTCAAGCCAAGTGTACATCTGTGGAATTTTCAATTTTTTGGATATTGCCATGAAAGTCCAAAGGGTTAGCCATCGGTTTTTAGAAGAAAAGCGAGTTTTCTCAATTCGGTTCAATACCCATTTGTCAAACCACTTTATCGACCAGTTCACGCTTGTACATTTTGTACATTACAAAGATCATTTCAAGCCAACCGTACATTTTGGAATTTTCAATTTTTTGGATATTGCCATGAAAGCCAAAGGGTTAGCCTTGGTTTTTGAAAAACAACGAGTTTTCTCAATTCTGGATCAATACACGCTGTCAAACCACTTTATCGACCTGTTTGCCCTTGTTGTCTACATTACGAAGATGATTTCAAGCCAAAGGTACATCTTTGAAATTTTCAATTTTTTTGGATATTGCCATGAAAGTCCAAAGGGTTTAGCCTTCGGTTTTTTCGAAGAACAACGAGTTTTCTCAATTCTGGTTCAATACCAGCTGTCAAACCACTTTATCCCCAGTTTAGAGTTGTTTTCTACATTACGAAGATGATTTCAAGCCATCCATACCTTTTTGGAATTTTTCATTTTTTTGGATATTGCCATGAAAGTCAAAGGGGTTAGCCTTCGCTTTTTTGAAAAACAACGAGTTTTCTCAATTCGGGTTCAATACCAGCTGTCAAACCACTTTATCGACCTGTTTGCACTTGTTGTCTACATTACGAAGATGATTTCAAGCCAAGTGTACATCTGTGGAATTTTCAATTTTTTTGGATGTTGCCATGAAAGTCCAAAGGGGTTAGCCATCGGTTTTTCCGAAGAAAAACGAGTTTTCTCAATTCTGGTTCAATACCAGCTGTCAAACCACTTTATCGACCAGTTCACGCTTGTTTTGTACATTACAAAGATCATTTCAAGCCAACCGTACATTTTTGGAATTTTTCAATTTTTTTGGATATTGCCATGAAAGCCCAAAGGGGTTAGCCTTCGGTTTTTTCGAAAAACAACGAGTTTTCTCAATGCGGATCAATACCATTTGTCAAACCACTTTATCGACCTGTTTGCCCTTGTTGTCTACATTACGAAGATGATTTCAAGCCAAAGGTACATCTTTGAAATTTTCAATTTTTTGGATATTGCCATGAAAGTCAAAGGGTTTAGCCTTGGTTTTTGAAGAACAACGAGTTTTCTCAATTACGGTTCAATACCATTTGTCAAACCACTTTATCCCGGTTTAGAGTTGTTTTCTACATTACGAAGATGATTTCAAGCCATCCATACCTTTTGGAATTTTCATTTTTTGGATATTGCCATGAAAGTCAAAGGGTTAGCCTTCGCTTTTTGAAAAACAACGAGTTTTCTCAATTCGGGTTCAATACCAGCTGTCAAACCACTTTATCGACCTGTTTGCACTTGTTGTCTACATTACGAAGATGATTTCAAGCCAAGTGTACATCTGTGGAATTTTCAATTTTTTGGATATTGCCATGAAAGTCAAAGGGTTAGCCATCGGTTTTAGAAGAAAAACGAGTTTTCTCAATTCTGGTTCAATACCAGCTGTCAAACCACTTTATCGACCAGTTCACGCTTGTTTTGTACATTACAAAGATCATTTCAAGCCAACCGTACATTTTTGGAATTTTTCAATTTTTTTGGATATTGCCATGAAAGCCCAAAGGGGTTAGCCTTCGGTTTTTTCGAAAAACAACGAGTTTTCTCAATTCTGGATCAATACACGCTGTCAAACCACTTTATCGACCTGTTTGCCCTTGTTGTCTACATTACGAAGATGATTTCAAGCCAAAGGTACATCTTTGAAATTTTCAATTTTTTTGGATATTGCCATGAAAGTCCAAGGGTTTAGCCTTGGTTTTTGAAGAACAACGAGTTTTCTCAATTCTGGTTCAATACCAGCTGTCAAACCACTTTATCCCCAGTTTAGAGTTGTTTTCTACATTACGAAGATGATTTCAAGCCATCCATACCTTTTTGGAATTTTTCATTTTTTTGGATATTGCCATGAAAGTCAAAGGGGTTAGCCTTCGCTTTTTGAAAAACAACGAGTTTTCTCAATTCGGGTTCAATACCAGCTGTCAAACCACTTTATCGACCTGTTTGCACTTGTTGTCTACATTACGAAGATGATTTCAAGCCAAGTGTACATCTGTGGAATTTTCAATTTTTTTGGATGTTGCCATGAAAGTCAAAGGGTTAGCCATCGGTTTTTAGAAGAAAAACGAGTTTTCTCAATGCGGTTCAATACCAGCTGTCAAACCACTTTATCGACCAGTTCACGCTTGTTTTGTACATTACAAAGATCATTTCAAGCCAACCGTACATTTTTGGAATTTTTCAATTTTTTTGGATATTGCCATGAAAGCCCAAAGGGGTTAGCCTTCGGTTTTTTCGAAAAACAACGAGTTTTCTCAATTCTGGATCAATACACGCTGTCAAACCACTTTATCGACCTGTTTGCCCTTGTTGTCTACATTACGAAGATGATTTCAAGCCAAAGGTACATCTTTGAAATTTTCAATTTTTTTGGATATTGCCATGAAAGTCCAAAGGGTTTAGCCTTCGGTTTTTTCGAAGAACAACGAGTTTTCTCAATTACGGTTCAATACCATTTGTCAAACCACTTTATCCCGGTTTAGAGTTGTTTTCTACATTACGAAGATGATTTCAAGCCATCCATACCTTTTGGAATTTTTCATTTTTTGGATATTGCCATGAAAGTCAAAGGGTTAGCCTTCGCTTTTTGAAAAACAACGAGTTTTCTCAATTCGGGTTCAATACCATTTGTCAAACCACTTTATCGACTGTTTGCACTTGTTGTCTACATTACGAAGATGATTTCAAGCCAAGTGTACATCTGTGGAATTTTCAATTTTTTGGATATTGCCATGAAAGTCCAAAGGGTTAGCCATCGGTTTTTAGAAGAAAAGCGAGTTTTCTCAATTCTGGTTCAATACCAGCTGTAAAACCACTTTATCGACCAGTTCGCGCTTGTTTTGTACATTACAAAGATCATTTCAAGCCAACCCTACATTTTTGGAATTTTTCAATTTTTTTCGATATTGCCATGAAAGCCCAAAGGGGTTAGCCTTCGGTTTTTTCGAAAAACAACGAGTTTTCTCAATTCTGGATCAATACACGCTGTCAAACCACTTTATCGACCTGTTTGCCCTTGTTGTCTACATTACGAAGATGATTTCAAGCCAAAGGTACATCTTTGAAATTTTCAATTTTTTTGGATATTGCCATGAAAGTCCAAAGGGTTTAGCTTTTGTTTTTTTCGAAGAACAACGAGTTTTCTCAATTCTGGTTCAATACCAGCTGTCAAACCACATTATCCCCAGTTTAGAGTTGTTTTCTACATTACGAAGATGATTTCAAGTCATCCATACCTTTTTTGAATTTTTCATTTTTTTGGATATTGCCATGAAAGTCAAAGGGGTTAGCCTTGGCTTTTTGAAAAACAACGAGTTTTCTCAATTCGGGTTCAATACCAGCTGTCAAACCACTTTATCGACCTGTTTGCACTTGTTGTCTACATTACGAAGATGATTTCAAGCCAAGTGTACATCTTTGGAATTTTCAATTTTTTGGATATTGCCATGAAAGTCAAAGGGTTAGCCATCGGTTTTAGAAGAAAAACGAGTTTTCTCAATTCGGTTCAATACCATTTGTCAAACCACTTTATCGACCAGTTCACGCTTGTTTTGTACATTACAAAGATCATTTCAAGCCAACCGTACATTTTGGAATTTTCAATTTTTTGGATATTGCCATGAAAGCCCAAAGGGGTTAGCCTTCGGTTTTTGAAAAACAACGAGTTTTCTCAATTCTGGATCAATACCCGCTGTCAAACCACTTTATCGACCTGTTTGCCCTTGTTGTCTACATTACGAAGATGATTTCAAGCCAAAGGTACATCTTTGAAATTTTCAATTTTTTTGGATATTGCCATGAAAGTCAAAGGGTTTAGCCTTCGGTTTTTTCGAAGAACAACGAGTTTTCTCAATTCTGGTTCAATACCAGCTGTCAAACCACTTTATCCCCAGTTTAGAGTTGTTTTCTACATTACGAAGATGATTTCAAGCCATCCATACCTTTTGGAATTTTTCATTTTTTGGATATTGCCATGAAAGTCAAAGGGTTAGCCTTGGCTTTTTGAAAAACAACGAGTTTTCTCAATTCGGGTTCAATACCCGCTGTCAAACCACTTTATCGACCTGTTTGCACTTGTTGTCTACATTACGAAGATGATTTCAAGCCAAGTGTACATCTGTGGAATTTTCAATTTTTTTGGATGTTGCCATGAAAGTCCAAAGGGGTTAGCCATCGGTTTTAGAAGAAAAGCGAGTTTTCTCAATTCGGTTCAATACCAGCTGTCAAACCACTTTATCGACCAGTTCACGCTTGTTTTGTACATTACAAAGATCATTTCAAGCCAACCGTACATTTTTGGAATTTTTCAATTTTTTTGGATATTGCCATGAAAGCCCAAAGGGTTAGCCTTGGTTTTTGAAAAACAACGAGTTTTCTCAATGCGGATCAATACCATTTGTCAAACCACTTTATCGACCTGTTTGCCCTTGTTGTCTACATTACGAAGATGATTTCAAGCCAAAGGTACATCTTTGAAATTTTCAATTTTTTGGATATTGCCATGAAAGTCAAAGGGTTTAGCCTTGGTTTTTGAAGAACAACGAGTTTTCTCAATTCTGGTTCAATACCAGCTGTCAAACCACTTTATCCCCAGTTTAGAGTTGTTTTCTACATTACGAAGATGATTTCAAGCCATCCATACCTTTTTGGAATTTTTCATTTTTTTGGATATTGCCATGAAAGTCAAAGGGGTTAGCCTTCGCTTTTTTGAAAAACAACGAGTTTTCTCAATTCGGGTTCAATACCAGCTGTCAAACCACTTTATCGACCTGTTTGCACTTGTTGTCTACATTACGAAGATGATTTCAAGCCAAGTGTACATCTGTGGAATTTTCAATTTTTTTGGATATTGCCATGAAAGTCCAAAGGGGTTAGCCATCGGTTTTTTCGAAGAAAAACGAGTTTTCTCAATTCTGGTTCAATACCAGCTGTCAAACCACTTTATCGACCAGTTCACGCTTGTTTTGTACATTACAAAGATCATTTCAAGCCAAAGGTACATCTTTGAAATTTTCAATTTTTTTGGATATTGCCATGAAAGTCCAAAGGGTTTAGCCTTCGGTTTTTTCGAAGAACAACGAGTTTTCTCAATTCTGGTTCAATACCAGCTGTCAAACCACTTTATCGACCTGTTTGCCCTTGTTGTCTACATTACGAAGATGATTTCAAGCCAAAGGTACATCTTTGAAATTTTCAATTTTTTTGGATATTGCCATGAAAGTCCAAAGGGTTTAGCCTTCGGTTTTTTCGAAGAACAACGAGTTTTCTCAATTCTGGTTCAATACCAGCTGTCAAACCACTTTATCCCCAGTTTAGAGTTGTTTTCTACATTACGAAGATGATTTCAAGCCATCCATACCTTTTGGAATTTTCATTTTTTGGATATTGCCATGAAAGTCCAAAGGGTTTAGCCTTCGGTTTTTTCAAAAACAACGAGTTTTCTCAATTCTGGTTCAATACCAGCTGTCAAACCACTTTATCGACCTGTTTGCACTTGTTGTCTACATTACGAAGATGATTTCAAGCCAAACGTACATCTTTGGAATTTTCAATTTTTTTGGATATTGCCATGAAAGTCCAAAGGGGTTAGCCTTCGGTTTTTAGAGAAAAACGAGTTTTCTCAATTCTGGTTCAATACCAGCTGTCAAACCACTTTATCGACCAGTTTACACTTGTTTTGTACATTACAAAGATGATTTCAAGCCGACCGTACATTTTTGGAATTTTGAAATTTTTTTGGATATTGCCATGAAAGCCAAAGGGTTAGCCTTGGTTTTTGAAAAACAACGAGTTTTCTCAATTACGGATCAATACCAATTTTTTGTCAAACCACTTTATCGACCTGTTTGCCCTTGTTGTCTACATTACGAAGATGATTTCAAGCCAAAGGTACATTTTTGGAATTTTCAATTTTTTGGATATTGCCATGAAAGTCAATGGGTTTAGCCTTCGGTTTTTTGAAAAACAACGAGTTTTCTCAATTCTGGTTCAATACCAGCTGTCAAACCACTTTATCGACCTGTTAGCACTTGTTGTCTACATTACGAAGATGATTTCAAGCCAAACGTACATCTTTGGAATTTTCAATTTTTTTGGATATTGCCATGAAAATCCAAAGGGGTTAGCCATCGGTTTTTTCGAAGAAAAACGAGTTTTCTCAATTCTGGTTCAATACCAGCTGTGAAACCACTTTGTCGACTAGTTCACGCTTGTTTTGTACATTACAAAGATCATTTCAAGCCAACCGTACATTTTGGAATTTTCAATTTTTTGGATATTGCCATGAAAGCCCAAAGGGTTAGCCTTGGTTTTTGAAAAACAACGAGTTTTCTCAATTGCGGATCAATACCATTTGTCAAACCACTTTATCGACCTGTTTGCCCTTGTTGTCTACATTACGAAGATGATTTCAAGCCAAAGGTACATCTTTGAAATTTTCAATTTTTTGGATATTGCCATGAAAGTCAAAGGGTTTAGCCTTGGTTTTTGAAGAACAACGAGTTTTCTCAATTACGGTTCAATACCATTTGTCAAACCACTTTATCCCGGTTTAGAGTTGTTTTCTACATTACGAAGATGATTTCAAGCCATCCATACCTTTTGGAATTTTTCATTTTTTGGATATTGCCATGAAAGTCAAAGGGTTAGCCTTGGCTTTTTGAAAAACAACGAGTTTTCTCAATTCGGGTTCAATACCATTTGTCAAACCACTTTATCGACTGTTTGCACTTGTTGTCTACATTACGAAGATGATTTCAAGCCAAGTGTACATCTGTGGAATTTTCAATTTTTTGGATATTGCCATGAAAGTCCAAAGGGTTAGCCATCGGTTTTTAGAAGAAAAGCGAGTTTTCTCAATTCGGTTCAATACCATTTGTCAAACCACTTTATCGACCAGTTCACGCTTGTTTTGTACATTACAAAGATCATTTCAAGCCAACCGTACATTTTGGAATTTTTCAATTTTTTTGGATATTGCCATGAAAGCCCAAAGGGGTTAGCCTTGGTTTTTGAAAAACAACGAGTTTTCTCAATTGCGGATCAATACCATTTGTCAAACCACTTTATCGACCTGTTTGCCCTTGTTGTCTACATTACGAAGATGATTTCAAGCCAAAGGTACATCTTTGAAATTTTCAATTTTTTGGATATTGCCATGAAAGTCAAAGGGTTTAGCCTTCGGTTTTTGAAGAACAACGAGTTTTCTCAATTACGGTTCAATACCATTTGTCAAACCACTTTATCCCGGTTTAGAGTTGTTTTCTACATTACGAAGATGATTTCAAGCCATCCATACCTTTTGGAATTTTTCATTTTTTGGATATTGCCATGAAAGTCAAAGGGTTAGCCTTGGCTTTTTGAAAAACAACGAGTTTTCTCAATTCGGGTTCAATACCCGCTGTCAAACCACTTTATCGACCTGTTTGCACTTGTTGTCTACATTACGAAGATGATTTCAAGCCAAGTGTACATCTGTGGAATTTTCAATTTTTTGGATATTGCCATGAAAGTCAAAGGGTTAGCCATCGGTTTTTTCGAAGAAAAACGAGTTTTCTCAATTCTGGTTCAATACCAGCTGTCAAACCACTTTATCGACCAGTTCACGCTTGTTTTGTACATTACAAAGATCATTTCAAGCCAACCGTACATTTTTGGAATTTTTCAATTTTTTTGGATATTGCCATGAAAGCCCAAAGGGTTAGCCTTCGGTTTTTTCGAAAAACAACGAGTTTTCTCAATTCTGGATCAATACACGCTGTCAAACCACTTTATCGACCTGTTTGCCCTTGTTGTCTACATTACGAAGATGATTTCAAGCCAAAGGTACATCTTTGAAATTTTCAATTTTTTTGGATATTGCCATGAAAGTCAAAGGGTTTAGCCTTGGTTTTTGAAGAACAACGAGTTTTCTCAATTCTGGTTCAATACCAGCTGTCAAACCACTTTATCCCCAGTTTAGAGTTGTTTTCTACATTACGAAGATGATTTCAAGCCATCCATACCTTTTTGGAATTTTTCATTTTTTTGGATATTGCCATGAAAGTCAAAGGGGTTAGCCTTCGCTTTTTTGAAAAACAACGAGTTTTCTCAATTCGGGTTCAATACCAGCTGTCAAACCACTTTATCGACCTGTTTGCACTTGTTGTCTACATTACGAAGATGATTTCAAGCCAAGTGTACATCTGTGGAATTTTCAATTTTTTTGGATGTTGCCATGAAAGTCAAAGGGTTAGCCATCGGTTTTTTCGAAGAAAAACGAGTTTTCTCAATTCTGGTTCAATACCAGCTGTCAAACCACTTTATCGACCAGTTCACGCTTGTTTTGTACATTACAAAGATCATTTCAAGCCAACCGTACATTTTTGGAATTTTCAAATTTTTTTGGATATTGCCATGAAAGCCCAAAGGGTTAGCCTTGGTTTTTGAAAAACAACGAGTTTTCTCAATTATGGATCAATACACTCTGTCAAACCACTTTATCGACCTGTTTGCCCTTGTTGTCTACATTACGAAGATGATTTCAAGCCAAAGGTACATCTTTGAAATTTTCAATTTTTTTGGATATTGCCATGAAAGTCAAAGGGTTTAGCCTCGGTTTTTTGAAGAACAACGAGTTTTCTCAATTACGGTTCAATACCATTTGTCAAACCACTTTATCCCGGTTTAGAGTTGTTTTCTACATTACGAAGATGATTTCAAGCCATCCATACATTTTTGGAATTTTCATTTTTTGGATATTGCCATGAAAGTCAAAGGGTTAGCCTTCGCTTTTTGAAAAACAACGAGTTTTCTCAATTCGGGTTCAATACCAGCTGTCAAACCACTTTATCGACCTGTTTGCACTTGTTGTCTACATTACGAAGATGATTTCAAGCCAAATGTACATCTTTGGAATTTTCAATTTTTTTGGATATTGCCATGAAAGTCCAAAGGGTTTAGCCATCGGTTTTTGAAAACAACGAGTTTTCTCAATTCGGTTCAATACCATTTGTCAAACCACTTTATCGACCAGTTTACGCTTGTTTTCTACATTACGAAGATGATTTCAAGCCAACCGTACATTTTGGAATTTTCAATTTTTTGGATATTGCCATGAAAGTCAAAGGGTTAGCCTTGGTTTTTGAAAAACAACGAGTTTTCTCAATTCGGTTCAATACCATTTGTCAAACCACTTTATCGACCTGTTTGCACTTGTTGTCTACATTACGAAGATGATTTCAAGCCAAGTGTACATCTTTGGAATTTTCAATTTTTTGGATATTGCCATGAAAGTCAAAGGGTTAGCCATCGGTTTTAGAAGAAAAACGAGTTTTCTCAATTCTGGTTCAATACCAGCTGTCAAACCACTTTATCGACCAGTTCACGCTTGTTTTGTACATTACAAAGATCATTTCAAGCCAACCGTACATTTTTGGAATTTTTCAATTTTTTTGGATATTGCCATGAAAGCCCAAAGGGGTTAGCCTTCGGTTTTTTCGAAAAACAACGAGTTTTCTCAATTCTGGATCAATACACGCTGTCAAACCACTTTATCGACCTGTTTGCCCTTGTTGTCTACATTACGAAGATGATTTCAAGCCAAAGGTACATCTTTGAAATTTTCAATTTTTTTGGATATTGCCATGAAAGTCAAAGGGTTTAGCCTTGGTTTTTGAAGAACAACGAGTTTTCTCAATTCGGTTCAATACCATTTGTCAAACCACTTTATCCCGGTTTAGAGTTGTTTTCTACATTACGAAGATGATTTCAAGCCATCCATACCTTTTGGAATTTTCATTTTTTGGATATTGCCATGAAAGTCAAAGGGTTAGCCTTCGCTTTTTGAAAAACAACGAGTTTTCTCAATTCGGGTTCAATACCATTTGTCAAACCACTTTATCGACTGTTTGCACTTGTTGTCTACATTACGAAGATGATTTCAAGCCAAGTGTACATCTGTGGAATTTTCAATTTTTTGGATATTGCCATGAAAGTCAAAGGGTTAGCCATCGGTTTTTAGAAGAAAAACGAGTTTTCTCAATTCGGTTCAATACCAGCTGTCAAACCACTTTATCGACCAGTTCACGCTTGTTTTGTACATTACAAAGATCATTTCAAGCCAACCGTACATTTTTGGAATTTTTCAATTTTTTTGGATATTGCCATGAAAGCCCAAAGGGTTAGCCTTCGGTTTTTTCGAAAAACAACGAGTTTTCTCAATTGCGGATCAATACCATTTGTCAAACCACTTTATCGACCTGTTTGCCCTTGTTGTCTACATTACGAAGATGATTTCAAGCCAAAGGTACATCTTTGAAATTTTCAATTTTTTGGATATTGCCATGAAAGTCAAAGGGTTTAGCCTTGGTTTTTGAAGAACAACGAGTTTTCTCAATTACGGTTCAATACCATTTGTCAAACCACTTTATCCCGGTTTAGAGTTGTTTTCTACATTACGAAGATGATTTCAAGCCATCCATACCTTTTGGAATTTTCATTTTTTGGATATTGCCATGAAAGTCAAAGGGTTAGCCTTCGCTTTTTGAAAAACAACGAGTTTTCTCAATTCGGGTTCAATACCAGCTGTCAGACCACTTTATCGACCTGTTTGCACTTGTTGTCTACATTACGAAGATGATTTCAAGCCAAGTGTACATCTGTGGAATTTTCAATTTTTTTGGATGTTGCCATGAAAGTCCAAAAGGGTTAGCCATCGGTTTTTCGAAGAAAAACGAGTTTTCTCAATTCTGGTTCAATACCAGCTGTCAAACCACTTTATCGACCAGTTCACGCTTGTTTTGTACATTACAAAGATCATTTCAAGCCAACCGTACATTTTTGGAATTTTTCAATTTTTTTGGATATTGCCATGAAAGCCCAAAGGGGTTAGCCTTGGTTTTTGAAAAACAACGAGTTTTCTCAATTCTGGATCAATACACGCTGTCAAACCACTTTATCGACCTGTTTGCCCTTGTTGTCTACATTACGAAGATGATTTCAAGCCAAAGGTACATCTTTGAAATTTTCAATTTTTTTGGATATTGCCATGAAAGTCAAAGGGTTTAGCCTTGGTTTTTGAAGAACAACGAGTTTTCTCAATTACGGTTCAATACCATTTGTCAAACCACTTTATCCCGGTTTAGAGTTGTTTTCTACATTACGAAGATGATTTCAAGCCATCCATACCTTTTTGGAATTTTCATTTTTTGGATATTGCCATGAAAGTCAAAGGGTTAGCCTTCGCTTTTTTGAAAAACAACGAGTTTTCTCAATTCGGGTTCAATACCAGCTGTCAAACCACTTTATCGACCTGTTTGCACTTGTTGTCTACATTACGAAGATGATTTCAAGCCAAGTGTACATCTGTGGAATTTTCAATTTTTTTGGATGTTGCCATGAAAGTCCAAAGGGGTTAGCCATCGGTTTTTCAGAAGAAAAACGAGTTTTCTCAATTCTGGTTCAATACCAGCTGTCAAACCACTTTATCGACCAGTTCGCGCTTGTTTTGTACATTACAAAGATCATTTCAAGCCAACCGTACATTTTTGGAATTTTTCAATTTTTTGGATATTGCCATGAAAGCCCAAAGGGGTTAGCCTTCGGTTTCTTCGAAAAACAACGAGTTTTCTCAATTCTGGATCAATACACGCTGTCAAACCACTTTATCGACCTGTTTGCCCTTGTTGTCTACATTACGAAGATGATTTCAAGCCAAAGGTACATCTTTGAAATTTTCAATTTTTTTGGATATTGCCATGAAAGTCCAAAGGGTTTAGCCTTCGGTTTTTTCGAAGAACAACGAGTTTTCTCAATTCTGGTTCAATACCAGCTGTCAAACCACTTTATCCCCAGTTTAGAGTTGTTTTCTACATTACGAAGATGATTTCAAGCCATCCATACCTTTTTGGAATTTTTCATTTTTTTGGATATTGCCATGAAAGTCAAAGGGGTTAGCCTTCGCTTTTTTGAAAAACAACGAGTTTTCTCAATTCTGGTTCAATACCAGCTGTCAAACCACTTTATCGACCAGTTCACGCTTGTTTTGTACATTACAAAGATCATTTCAAGCCAACCGTACATTTTTGGAATTTTTCAATTTTTTTGGATATTGCCATGAAAGCCCAAAGGGGTTAGCCTTCGGTTTTTTCGAAAAACAACGAGTTTTCTCAATTCTGGATCAATACACGCTGTCAAACCACTTTATCGACCTGTTTGCCCTTGTTGTCTACATTACGAAGATGATTTCAAGCCAAAGGTACATCTTTGGAATTTTCAATTTTTTGGATATTGCCATGAAAGTCCAAAGGGTTTAGCCTTCGGTTTTTTCGAAGAACAACGAGTTTTCTCAATTCTGGTTCAATACCAGCTGTCAAACCACTTTATCCCCAGTTTAGAGTTGTTTTCTACATTACGAAGATGATTTCAAGCCATCCATACCTTTTTGGAATTTTACATTTTTTGGATATTGCCATGAAAGTCAAAGGGGTTAGCCTTGGCTTTTTGAAAAACAACGAGTTTTCTCAATTCGGGTTCAATACCAGCTGTCAAACCACTTTATCGACCTGTTTGCCCTTGTTGTCTACATTACGAAGATGATTTCAAGCCAAAGGTACATCTTTGAAATTTTCAATTTTTTTGGATATTGCCATGAAAGTCCAAAGGGGTTAGCCATCGGTTTTTTCGAAGAAAAACGAGTTTTCTCAATTCTGGTTCAATACCAGCTGTCAAACCACTTTATCGACCAGTTCACGCTTGTTTTGTACATTACAAAGATCATTTCAAGCCAACCGTACATTTTTGGAATTTTCAAATTTTTTTGGATATTGCCATGAAAGTCAAAGGGTTAGCCTTGGCTTTTTTGAAAAACAACGAGTTTTCTCAATTCTGGATCAATACACGCTGTCAAACCACTTTATCGACCTGTTTGCCCTTGTTGTCTACATTACGAAGATGATTTCAAGCCAAAGGTACATCTTTGGAATTTTCAATTTTTTTGGATATTGCCATGAAAGTCCAAAGGGTTTAGCCTTCGGTTTTTTCGAAGAACAACGAGTTTTCTCAATTCTGGTTCAATACCAGCTGTCAAACCACTTTATCGACCAGTTCACGCTTGTTTTGTACATTACAAAGATCATTTCAAGCCAACCGTACATTTTTGGAATTTTTCAATTTTTTTGGATATTGCCATGAAAGTCCAAAGGGGTTAGCCATCGGTTTTTTCGAAGAAAAACGAGTTTTCTCAATTCTGGTTCAATACCAGCTGTCAAACCACTTTATCGACCTGTTTGCCCTTGTTGTCTACATTACGAAGATGATTTCAAGCCAAAGGTACATCTTTGAAATTTTCAATTTTTTGGATATTGCCATGAAAGTCAAAGGGTTTAGCCTTCGGTTTTTGAAGAACAACGAGTTTTCTCAATTACGGTTCAATACCATTTGTCAAACCACTTTATCCCGGTTTAGAGTTGTTTTCTACATTACGAAGATGATTTCAAGCCATCCATACCTTTTGGAATTTTCATTTTTTGGATATTGCCATGAAAGTCAAAGGGTTAGCCTTCGCTTTTTGAAAAACAACGAGTTTTCTCAATTCTGGTTCAATACCAGCTGTCAAACCACTTTATCGACCTGTTTGCACTTGTTGTCTACATTACGAAGATGATTTCAAGCCAAGTGTACATCTGTGGAATTTTCAATTTTTTGGATATTGCCATGAAAGTCAAAGGGTTAGCCATCGGTTTTTAGAAGAAAAACGAGTTTTCTCAATTCGGTTCAATACCATTTGTCAAACCACTTTATCGACCAGTTCACGCTTGTTTTGTACATTACAAAGATCATTTCAAGCCAACCGTACATTTTGGAATTTTCAATTTTTTGGATATTGCCATGAAAGCCCAAAGGGGTTAGCCTTCGGTTTTTTCGAAAAACAACGAGTTTTCTCAATTCTGGATCAATACACGCTGTCAAACCACTTTATCGACCTGTTTGCCCTTGTTGTCTACATTACGAAGATGATTTCAAGCCAAAGGTACATCTTTGAAATTTTCAATTTTTTTGGATATTGCCATGAAAGTCCAAGGGTTTAGCCTTGGTTTTTGAAGAACAACGAGTTTTCTCAATTACGGTTCAATACCATTTGTCAAACCACTTTATCCCCAGTTTAGAGTTGTTTTCTACATTACGAAGATGATTTCAAGCCATCCATACCTTTTTGGAATTTTTCATTTTTTTGGATATTGCCATGAAAGTCAAAGGGGTTAGCCTTCGCTTTTTTCGAAGAACAACGAGTTTTCTCAATTCGGGTTCAATACCAGCTGTCAAACCACTTTATCGACCTGTTTGCACTTGTTGTCTACATTACGAAGATGATTTCAAGCCAAGTGTACATCTGTGGAATTTTCAATTTTTTTGGATGTTGCCATGAAAGTCCAAAAGGGTTAGCCATCGGTTTTTAGAAGAAAAGCGAGTTTTCTCAATTCTGGTTCAATACCAGCTGTCAAACCACTTTATCGACCAGTTCACGCTTGTTTTGTACATTACAAAGATCATTTCAAGCCAACCGTACATTTTTGGAATTTTTCAATTTTTTTGGATATTGCCATGAAAGCCCAAAGGGGTTAGCCTTGGTTTTTTCGAAAAACAACGAGTTTTCTCAATGCGGATCAATACCAGCTGTCAAACCACTTTATCGACCTGTTTGCCCTTGTTGTCTACATTACGAAGATGATTTCAAGCCAAAGGTACATCTTTGAAATTTTCAATTTTTTTGGATATTGCCATGAAAGTCCAAAGGTTTAGCCTTGGTTTTTGAAGAACAACGAGTTTTCTCAATTACGGTTCAATACCATTTGTCAAACCACTTTATCCCGGTTTAGAGTTGTTTTCTACATTACGAAGATGATTTCAAGCCATCCATACCTTTTGGAATTTTTCATTTTTTGGATATTGCCATGAAAGTCAAAGGGGTTAGCCTTCGCTTTTTGAAAAACAACGAGTTTTCTCAATTCGGGTTCAATACCAGCTGTCAAACCACTTTATCGACCTGTTTGCACTTGTTGTCTACATTACGAAGATGATTTCAAGCCAAGTGTACATCTGTGGAATTTTCAATTTTTTTGGATGTTGCCATGAAAGTCCAAAGGGGTTAGCCATCGGTTTTTTCGAAGAAAAACGAGTTTTCTCAATTCTGGTTCAATACCAGCTGTCAAACCACTTTATCGACCAGTTCACGCTTGTTTTGTACATTACAAAGATCATTTCAAGCCAACCGTACATTTTTGGAATTTTTCAATTTTTTTGGATATTGCCATGAAAGCCCAAAGGGGTTAGCCTTCGGTTTTTTCGAAAAACAACGAGTTTTCTCAATTCTGGATCAATACACGCTGTCAAACCACTTTATCGACCTGTTTGCCCTTGTTGTCTACATTACGAAGATGATTTCAAGCCAAAGGTACATCTTTGAAATTTTCAATTTTTTTGGATATTGCCATGAAAGTCCAAAGGGTTTAGCCTTCGGTTTTTTCGAAGAACAACGAGTTTTCTCAATTCTGGTTCAATACCAGCTGTCAAACCACTTTATCCCCAGTTTAGAGTTGTTTTCTACATTACGAAGATGATTTCAAGCCATCCATACCTTTTTGGAATTTTCATTTTTTGGATATTGCCATGAAAGTCAAAGGGTTAGCCTTCGCTTTTTGAAAAACAACGAGTTTTCTCAATTCGGGTTCAATACCAGCTGTCAAACCACTTTATCGACCTGTTTGCACTTGTTGTCTACATTACGAAGATGATTTCAAGCCAAGTGTACATCTGTGGAATTTTCAATTTTTTGGATATTGCCATGAAAGTCAAAGGGTTAGCCATCGGTTTTTAGAAGAAAAGCGAGTTTTCTCAATTCGGTTCAATACCATTTGTCAAACCACTTTATCGACCAGTTCACGCTTGTTTTGTACATTACAAAGATCATTTCAAGCCAACCGTACATTTTGGAATTTTCAATTTTTTGGATATTGCCATGAAAGCCCAAAGGGTTAGCCTTGGTTTTTGAAAAACAACGAGTTTTCTCAATTGCGGATCAATACCATTTGTCAAACCACTTTATCGACCTGTTTGCCCTTGTTGTCTACATTACGAAGATGATTTCAAGCCAAAGGTACATCTTTGAAATTTTCAATTTTTTGGATATTGCCATGAAAGTCAAAGGGTTTAGCCTTGGTTTTTGAAGAACAACGAGTTTTCTCAATTACGGTTCAATACCATTTGTCAAACCACTTTATCCCGGTTTAGAGTTGTTTTCTACATTACGAAGATGATTTCAAGCCATCCATACCTTTTGGAATTTTCATTTTTTGGATATTGCCATGAAAGTCAAAGGGGTTAGCCTTCGCTTTTTTGAAAAACAACGAGTTTTCTCAATTCGGGTTCAATACCAGCTGTCAAACCACTTTATCGACCTGTTTGCACTTGTTGTCTACATTACGAAGATGATTTCAAGCCAAGTGTACATCTGTGGAATTTTCAATTTTTTTGGATATTGCCATGAAAGTCCAAAGGGGTTAGCCATCGGTTTTTTCGAAGAAAAACGAGTTTTCTCAATTCTGGTTCAATACCAGCTGTCAAACCACTTTATCGACCAGTTCACGCTTGTTTTGTACATTACAAAGATCATTTCAAGCCAACCGTACATTTTTGGAATTTTCCAATTTTTTTGGATATTGCCATGAAAGCCCAAAGGGGTTAGCCTTCGGTTTTTTCGAAAAACAACGAGTTTTCTCAATTCTGGATCAATACACGCTGTCAAACCACTTTATCGACCTGTTTGCCCTTGTTGTCTACATTACGAAGATGATTTCAAGCCAAAGGTACATCTTTGAAATTTTCAATTTTTTTGGATATTGCCATGAAAGTCAAGGGTTTAGCCTTGGTTTTTGAAGAACAACGAGTTTTCTCAATTACGGTTCAATACCATTTGTCAAACCACTTTATCCCGGTTTAGAGTTGTTTTCTACATTACGAAGATGATTTCAAGCCATCCATACCTTTTGGAATTTTCATTTTTTGGATATTGCCATGAAAGTCAAAGGGTTAGCCTTCGCTTTTTAGTTTTCTCAATTCGGGTTCAATTTTGAAACCAATCGACTGTTTGAGTTTTCTCAATGATTTCAAGCCAAGGTTCAATATTTTTTGGATATTGCCATTGTCAAACCACTTTATCGAGTTTTCTCAATTCGGTTCATTTGTTCGACGCTTGTTTTGTACATTACAAAGATCATTTCAAGCCAACCGTACATTTTGGAATTTTCAATTTTTTGGATATTGCCATGAAAGCCCAAAGGGGTTAGCCTTCGGTTTTTTCGAAAAACAACGAGTTTTCTCAATTCTGGATCAATACACGCTGTCAAACCACTTTATCGACCTGTTTGCCCTTGTTGTCTACATTACGAAGATGATTTCAAGCCAAAGGTACATCTTTGAAATTTTCAATTTTTTTGGATATTGCCATGAAAGTCAAAGGGTTTAGCCTCGGTTTTTTCGAAGAACAACGAGTTTTCTCAATTCTGGTTCAATACCAGCTGTCAAACCACTTTATCCCCAGTTTAGAGTTGTTTTCTACATTACGAAGATGATTTCAAGCCATCCATACCTTTTTGGAATTTTTAATTTTTTTGGATATTGCCATGAAAGTCAAAGGGGTTAGCCTTCGCTTTTTGAAAAACAACGAGTTTTCTCAATTCGGGTTCAATACCAGCTGTCAAACCACTTTATCGACCTGTTTGCACTTGTTGTCTACATTACGAAGATGATTTCAAGCCAAGTGTACATCTGTGGAATTTTCAATTTTTTTGGATGTTGCCATGAAAGTCCAAAGGGGTTAGCCATCGGTTTTTAGAAGAAAAGCGAGTTTTCTCAATTCTGGTTCAATACCAGCTGTCAAACCACTTTATCGACCAGTTCACGCTTGTTTTGTACATTACAAAGATCATTTCAAGCCAACCGTACATTTTTGGAATTTTTCAATTTTTTTGGATATTGCCATGAAAGCCAAAGGGGTTAGCCTTGGTTTTTGAAAAACAACGAGTTTTCTCAATTCTGGTTCAATACCAGCTGTCAAACCACTTTATCGACCTGTTTGCCCTTGTTGTCTACATTACGAAGATGATTTCAAGCCAAAGGTACATCTTTGAAATTTTCAATTTTTTTGGATATTGCCATGAAAGTCAAAGGGTTTAGCCTTCGGTTTTTGAAGAACAACGAGTTTTCTCAATTACGGTTCAATACCATTTGTCAAACCACTTTATCCCGGTTTAGAGTTGTTTTCTACATTACGAAGATGATTTCAAGCCATCCATACCTTTTGGAATTTTCATTTTTTGGATATTGCCATGAAAGTCAAAGGGTTAGCCTTCGCTTTTTGAAAAACAACGAGTTTTCTCAATTCGGGTTCAATACCATTTGTCAAACCACTTTATCGACCTGTTTGCACTTGTTGTCTACATTACGAAGATGATTTCAAGCCAAGTGTACATCTGTGGAATTTTCAATTTTTTGGATATTGCCATGAAAGTCAAAGGGTTAGCCATCGGTTTTTAGAAAAAACGAGTTTTCTCAATTCGGTTCAATACCATTTGTCAAACCACTTTATCGACCAGTTCACGCTTGTTTTGTACATTACAAAGATCATTTCAAGCCAACCGTACATTTTGGAATTTTCAATTTTTTGGATATTGCCATGAAAGCCCAAAGGGTTAGCCTTGGTTTTTGAAAAACAACGAGTTTTCTCAATTGCGGATCAATACCATTTGTCAAACCACTTTATCGACCTGTTTGCCCTTGTTGTCTACATTACGAAGATGATTTCAAGCCAAAGGTACATCTTTGAAATTTTCAATTTTTTGGATATTGCCATGAAAGTCAAAGGGTTTAGCCTTCGGTTTTTGAAGAACAACGAGTTTTCTCAATTACGGTTCAATACCATTTGTCAAACCACTTTATCCCGGTTTAGAGTTGTTTTCTACATTACGAAGATGATTTCAAGCCATCCATACCTTTTGGAATTTTCATTTTTTGGATGTTGCCATGAAAGTCAAAGGGGTTAGCCTTCGCTTTTTGAAAAACAACGAGTTTTCTCAATTCTGGTTCAATACCAGCTGTCAAACCACTTTATCGACCTGTTTGCACTTGTTGTCTACATTACGAAGATGATTTCAAGCCAAATGTACATCTTTGGAATTTTCAATTTTTTTGGATATTGCCATGAAAGTCCAAAGGGGTTAGCCATCGGTTTTTTCGAAGAACAACGAGTTTTCTCAATTCTGGTTCAATACCAGCTGTCAAACCACTTTATCGACCAGTTTACGCTTGTTTTCTACATTACGAAGATGATTTCAAGCCATCCGTACATTTTGGAATTTTCAATTTTTTGGATATTGCCATGAAAGTCAAAGGGTTAGCCTTGGTTTTTGAAAAACAACGAGTTTTCTCAATTCGGGTTCAATACCAGCTGTCAAACCACTTTATCGACCTGTTTGCACTTGTTGTCTACATTACGAAGATGATTTCAAGCCAAGTGTACATCTTTGGAATTTTCAATTTTTTGGATATTGCCATGAAAGTCAAAGGGTTAGCCATCGGTTTTTGAAGAAAAACGAGTTTTCTCAATTCGGTTCAATACCCATTTGTCAAACCACTTTATCGACCAGTTCACGCTTGTTTTGTACATTACAAAGATCATTTCAAGCCAACCGTACATTTTGGAATTTTCAATTTTTTGGATATTGCCATGAAAGCCCAAAGGGTTAGCCTTGGTTTTTGAAAAACAACGAGTTTTCTCAATTGCGGATCAATACCATTTGTCAAACCACTTTATCGACCTGTTTGCCCTTGTTGTCTACATTACGAAGATGATTTCAAGCCAAAGGTACATCTTTGAAATTTTCAATTTTTTGGATATTGCCATGAAAGTCAAAGGGTTTAGCCTTGGTTTTTGAAGAACAACGAGTTTTCTCAATTCGGTTCAATACCATTTGTCAAACCACTTTATCCCGGTTTAGAGTTGTTTTCTACATTACGAAGATGATTTCAAGCCATCCATACCTTTTGGAATTTTCATTTTTTGGATATTGCCATGAAAGTCAAAGGGTTAGCCTTCGCTTTTTGAAAAACAACGAGTTTTCTCAATTCGGGTTCAATACCATTTGTCAAACCACTTTATCGACCTGTTTGCACTTGTTGTCTACATTACGAAGATGATTTCAAGCCAAGTGTACATCTGTGGAATTTTCAATTTTTTGGATATTGCCATGAAAGTCAAAGGGTTAGCCATCGGTTTTTAGAAGAAAAGCGAGTTTTCTCAATTCGGTTCAATACCATTTGTCAAACCACTTTATCGACCAGTTCACGCTTGTTTTGTACATTACAAAGATCATTTCAAGCCAACCGTACATTTTGGAATTTTCAATTTTTTGGATATTGCCATGAAAGCCCAAAGGGTTAGCCTTGGTTTTTGAAAAACAACGAGTTTTCTCAATTCTGGATCAATACCCGCTGTCAAACCACTTTATCGACCTGTTTGCCCTTGTTGTCTACATTACGAAGATGATTTCAAGCCAAAGGTACATCTTTGAAATTTTCAATTTTTTTGGATATTGCCATGAAAGTCAAAGGGTTTAGCCTTGGTTTTTTCGAAGAACAACGAGTTTTCTCAATTCTGGTTCAATACCAGCTGTCAAACCACTTTATCCCCAGTTTAGAGTTGTTTTCTACATTACGAAGATGATTTCAAGCCATCCATACCTTTTGGAATTTTTCATTTTTTTGGATATTGCCATGAAAGTCAAAGGGGTTAGCCTTCGCTTTTTTGAAAAACAACGAGTTTTCTCAATTCGGGTTCAATACCAGCTGTCAAACCACTTTATCGACCTGTTTGCACTTGTTGTCTACATTACGAAGATGATTTCAAGCCAAGTGTACATCTGTGGAATTTTCAATTTTTTTGGATGTTGCCATGAAAGTCCAAAGGGGTTAGCCATCGGTTTTTCGAAGAAAAACGAGTTTTCTCAATTCTGGTTCAATACCAGCTGTCAAACCACTTTATCGACCAGTTCACGCTTGTTTTGTACATTACAAAGATCATTTCAAGCCAACCGTACATTTTTGGAATTTTTCAATTTTTTTGGATATTGCCATGAAAGCCCAAAGGGGTTAGCCTTCGGTTTTTTCGAAAAACAACGAGTTTTCTCAATTCTGGATCAATACACGCTGTCAAACCACTTTATCGACCTGTTTGCCCTTGTTGTCTACATTACGAAGATGATTTCAAGCCAAAGGTACATCTTTGAAATTTTCAATTTTTTTGGATATTGCCATGAAAGTCAAAGGGTTTAGCCTTGGTTTTTGAAGAACAACGAGTTTTCTCAATTACGGTTCAATACCATTTGTCAAACCACTTTATCCCGGTTTAGAGTTGTTTTCTACATTACGAAGATGATTTCAAGCCATCCAAACCTTTTGGAATTTTTCAATTTTTTTGGATATTGCCATGAAAGTCAAAGGGGTTAGCCTTCGCTTTTTTGAAAAACAACGAGTTTTCTCAATTCGGGTTCAATACCAGCTGTCAAACCACTTTATCGACCTGTTTGCACTTGTTGTCTACATTACGAAGATGATTTCAAGCCAAGTGTACATCTGTGGAATTTTCAATTTTTTGGATATTGCCATGAAAGTCAAAGGGTTAGCCATCGGTTTTTAGAAGAAAAAGCGAGTTTTCTCAATTCGGTTCAATACCATTTGTCAAACCACTTTATCGACCAGTTCACGCTTGTTTTGTACATTACAAAGATCATTTCAAGCCAACCGTACATTTTGGAATTTTTCAATTTTTTGGATATTGCCATGAAAGCCCAAAGGGGTTAGCCTTGGTTTTTTCGAAAAACAACGAGTTTTCTCAATTCTGGATCAATACACGCTGTCAAACCACTTTATCGACCTGTTTGCCCTTGTTGTCTACATTACGAAGATGATTTCAAGCCAAAGGTACATCTTTGAAATTTTCAATTTTTTTGGATATTGCCATGAAAGTCAAAGGGTTTAGCCTTGGTTTTTGAAGAACAACGAGTTTTCTCAATTCTGGTTCAATACCAGCTGTCAAACCACATTATCCCCAGTTTCCAGTTGTTTTCTGCATTACGAAGATGATTTCAAGCCATCCATACCTTTTTGGAATTTTTCATGTTTTTGGATATTGCCATGAAAGTCAAAGGGGTTAGCCTTCGGTTTTTGAAAAACAACGAGTTTTCTCAATTCTGGTTCAATACCAGCTGTCAAACCACTTTATCGACCAGTTCACGCTTGTTTTGTACATTACAAAGATCATTTCAAGCCAACCGTACATTTTTGGAATTTTCAATTTTTTTGGATATTGCCATGAAAGTCAAAGGGGTTAGCCTTCGGTTTTTTCGAAAAACAACGAGTTTTCTCAATTCTGGATCAATACACGCTGTCAAACCACTTTATCGACCTGTTTGCCCTTGTTGTCTACATTACGAAGATGATTTCAAGCCAAAGGTACATCTTTGAAATTTTCAATTTTTTTGGATATTGCCATGAAAGTCCAAAGGGTTTAGCCTTCGGTTTTTTCGAAGAACAACGAGTTTTCTCAATTCTGGTTCAATACCAGCTGTCAAACCACATTATCCCCAGTTTAGAGTTGTTTTCTACATTACGAAGATGATTTCAAGCCATCCATACCTTTTGGAATTTTCATTTTTTGGATATTGCCATGAAAGTCAAAGGGGTTAGCCTTCGCTTTTTTGAAAAACAACGAGTTTTCTCAATTCTGGTTCAATACCAGCTGTCAAACCACTTTATCGACCTGTTTGCACTTGTTGTCTACATTACGAAGATGATTTCAAGCCAAACGTACATCTTTGGAATTTTCAATTTTTTTGGATATTGCCATGAAAGTCCAAAGGGGTTAGCCATCGGTTTTTTCGAAGAAAAACGAGTTTTCTCAATTCTGGTTCAATACCAGCTGTCAAACCACTTTATCGACCAGTTCACGCTTGTTTTGTACATTACAAAGATCATTTCAAGCCAACCGTACATTTTGGAATTTTCAATTTTTTGGATATTGCCATGAAAGCCCAAAGGGGTTAGCCTTGGTTTTTGAAAAACAACGAGTTTTCTCAATTCTGGATCAATACCAGCTGTCAAACCACATTATCGACCTGTTTGCCCTTGTTGTCTACATTACGAAGATGATTTCAAGCCAAACGTACATCTTTGGAATTTTCAATTTTTTTGGATATTGCCATGAAAGTCAAAGGTTTAGCCTTTGGTTTTTGAAAACAACGAGTTTTCTCAATTCGGTTCAATACCATTTGTCAAACCACTTTATCGACTGTTTGCACTTGTTTTCTACATTACGAAGATGATTTCAAGCCAACCGTACATTTTTGGAATTTTTCAATTTTTTTGGATATTGCCATGAAAGTCAAAGGGTTAGCCATCGGTTTTTTCGAAAAACAACGAGTTTTCTCAATTCTGGTTCAATACCAGCTGTCAAACCACTTTATCGACCAGTTCACGCTTGTTTTGTACATTACAAAGATCATTTCAAGCCAACCGTACATTTTTGGAATTTTTCAATTTTTTTGGATATTGCCATGAAAGCCCAAAGGGGTTAGCCATCGGTTTTTTCGAAGAAAAACGAGTTTTCTCAATTCTGGTTCAATACCAGCTGTCAAACCACTTTATCGACCTGTTTGCCCTTGTTGTCTACATTACGAAGATGATTTCAAGCCAAAGGTACATCTTTGAAATTTTCAATTTTTTTGGATATTGCCATGAAAGTCCAAAGGGTTTAGCCTTCGGTTTTTTCGAAGAACAACGAGTTTTCTCAATTCTGGTTCAATACCAGCTGTCAAACCACTTTATCCCCAGTTTAGAGTTGTTTTCTACATTACGAAGATGATTTCAAGCCATCCATACCTTTTTGGAATTTTTCATTTTTTTGGATATTGCCATGAAAGTCAAAGGGGTTAGCCTTCGCTTTTTGAAAAACAACGAGTTTTCTCAATTCGGGTTCAATACCAGCTGTCAAACCACTTTATCGACCTGTTTGCACTTGTTGTCTACATTACGAAGATGATTTCAAGCCAAGTGTACATCTGTGGAATTTTCAATTTTTTTGGATGTTGCCATGAAAGTCCAAAGGGGTTAGCCATCGGTTTTAGAAGAAAAGCGAGTTTTCTCAATTCTGGTTCAATACCAGCTGTCAAACCACTTTATCGACCAGTTCACGCTTGTTTTGTACATTACAAAGATCATTTCAAGCCAACCGTACATTTTTGGAATTTTTCAATTTTTTTGGATATTGCCATGAAAGTCCAAAGGGTTAGCCTTGGTTTTTTCGAAAAACAACGAGTTTTCTCAATTGCGGATCAATACCATTTGTCAAACCACTTTATCGACCTGTTTGCCCTTGTTGTCTACATTACGAAGATGATTTCAAGCCAAAGGTACATCTTTGAAATTTTCAATTTTTTGGATATTGCCATGAAAGTCAAAGGGTTTAGCCTTGGTTTTTGAAGAACAACGAGTTTTCTCAATTACGGTTCAATACCATTTGTCAAACCACTTTATCCCGGTTTAGAGTTGTTTTCTACATTACGAAGATGATTTCAAGCCATCCATACCTTTTGGAATTTTCATTTTTTGGATATTGCCATGAAAGTCAAAGGGTTAGCCTTCGCTTTTTGAAAAACAACGAGTTTTCTCAATTCGGGTTCAATACCAGCTGTCAAACCACTTTATCGACCTGTTTGCACTTGTTGTCTACATTACGAAGATGATTTCAAGCCAAGTGTACATCTGTGGAATTTTCAATTTTTTGGATATTGCCATGAAAGTCAAGGGGTTAGCCATCGCTTTTTCGAAGAAAAACGAGTTTTCTCAATTCTGGTTCAATACCAGCTGTCAAACCACTTTATCGACCAGTTCACGCTTGTTTTGTACATTACAAAGATCATTTCAAGCCAACCGTACATTTTTGGAATTTTTCAATTTTTTTGGATATTGCCATGAAAGCCCAAAGGGGTTAGCCTTCGGTTTTTTCGAAAAACAACGAGTTTTCTCAATTCTGGATCAATACACGCTGTCAAACCACTTTATCGACCTGTTTGCCCTTGTTGTCTACATTACGAAGATGATTTCAAGCCAAAGGTACATCTTTGAAATTTTCAATTTTTTTGGATATTGCCATGAAAGTCCAAAGGGTTTAGCCTTCGGTTTTTTCGAAGAACAACGAGTTTTCTCAATTCTGGTTCAATACCAGCTGTCAAACCACTTTATCCCCAGTTTAGAGTTGTTTTCTACATTACGAAGATGATTTCAAGCCATCCATACCTTTTTGGAATTTTTCATTTTTTTGGATATTGCCATGAAAGTCAAAGGGGTTAGCCTTCGCTTTTTTGAAAAACAACGAGTTTTCTCAATTCGGGTTCAATACCAGCTGTCAAACCACTTTATCGACCTGTTTGCACTTGTTGTCTACATTACGAAGATGATTTCAAGCCAAGTGTACATCTGTGGAATTTTCAATTTTTTTGGATGTTGCCATGAAAGTCCAAAGGGGTTAGCCATCGGTTTTTTCGAAGAAAAACGAGTTTTCTCAATTCTGGTTCAATACCAGCTGTCAAACCACTTTATCGACCAGTTCACGCTTGTTTTGTACATTACAAAGATCATTTCAAGCCAACCGTACATTTTTGGAATTTTTCAATTTTTTTGGATATTGCCATGAAAGCCCAAAGGGGTTAGCCTTCGGTTTTTTCGAAAAACAACGAGTTTTCTCAATTCTGGATCAATACACGCTGTCAAACCACTTTATCGACCTGTTTGCCCTTGTTGTCTACATTACGAAGATGATTTCAAGCCAAAGGTACATCTTTGAAATTTTCAATTTTTTTGGATATTGCCATGAAAGTCCAAAGGGTTTAGCCTTCGGTTTTTTCGAAGAACAACGAGTTTTCTCAATTCTGGTTCAATACCAGCTGTCAAACCACTTTATCCCCAGTTTAGAGTTGTTTTCTACATTACGAAGATGATTTCAAGCCATCCATACCTTTTTGGAATTTTCATTTTTTGGATATTGCCATGAAAGTCAAAGGGTTAGCCTTCGCTTTTTGAAAAACAACGAGTTTTCTCAATTCGGGTTCAATACCATTTGTCAAACCACTTTATCGACCTGTTTGCACTTGTTGTCTACATTACGAAGATGATTTCAAGCCAAGTGTACATTTTGGAATTTTCAATTTTTTGGATATTGCCATGAAAGTCAAAGGGTTAGCCATCGGTTTTTGAAAAAAACGAGTTTTCTCAATTCGGTTCAATACCATTTGTCAAACCACTTTATCGACCAGTTTGCCCTTGTTTTCTACATTACGAAGATGATTTCAAGCCATCCGTACATTTTGGAATTTTCAATTTTTTGGATATTGCCATGAAAGTCAAAGGGTTAGCCTTCGGTTTTTTCGAAAAACAACGAGTTTTCTCACTTCTGGATCAATACATGCTGTCAAACCACTTTATCGACCAGTTTGCCCTTGTTGTCTACATTACGAAGATGATTTCAAGCCAAAGGTACATCTTTGGAATTTTTCAATTTTTTTGGATATTGCCATGAAAGTCCAAAGGGGTTAGCCATCGGTTTTTTCGAAGAAAAACGAGTTTTCTCAATTCTGGTTCAATACCAGCTGTCAAACCACTTTATCGACCAGTTCACGCTTGTTTTGTACATTACAAAGATCATTTCAAGCCAACCGTACATTTTGGAATTTTCAATTTTTTGGATATTGCCATGAAAGCCCAAAGGGGTTAGCCTTCGGTTTTTTCGAAAAACAACGAGTTTTCTCAATTCTGGATCAATACACGCTGTCAAACCACTTTATCGACCTGTTTGCCCTTGTTGTCTACATTACGAAGATGATTTCAAGCCAAAGGTACATCTTTGAAATTTTCAATTTTTTTGGATATTGCCATGAAAGTCCAGAGCGCTTAGCCTTCGGTTTTTTCGAAGAACAACGAGTTTTCTCAATTCTGGTTCAATACCAGCTGTCAAACCACTTTATCCCCAGTTTAGAGTTGTTTTCTACATTACGAAGATGATTTCAAGCCATCCATACCTTTTTGGAATTTTTCATTTTTTGGATATTGCCATGAAAGTCAAAGGGTTAGCCTTCGCTTTTTGAAAAACAACGAGTTTTCTCAATTCGGGTTCAATACCATTTGTCAAACCACTTTATCGACTGTTTGCACTTGTTGTCTACATTACGAAGATGATTTCAAGCCAAGTGTACATCTGTGGAATTTTCAATTTTTTGGATATTGCCATGAAAGTCAAAGGGTTAGCCATCGGTTTTTAGAAGAAAAACGAGTTTTCTCAATTCGGTTCAATACCATTTGTCAAACCACTTTATCGACCAGTTCACGCTTGTTTTGTACATTACAAAGATCATTTCAAGCCAACCGTACATTTTGGAATTTTCAATTTTTTGGATATTGCCATGAAAGCCCAAAGGGTTAGCCTTGGTTTTTGAAAAACAACGAGTTTTCTCAATTCGGATCAATACCATTTGTCAAACCACTTTATCGACCTGTTTGCCCTTGTTGTCTACATTACGAAGATGATTTCAAGCCAAGGTACATCTTTGAAATTTTCAATTTTTTGGATATTGCCATGAAAGTCAAGGGTTTAGCCTTGGTTTTTGAAGAACAACGAGTTTTCTCAATTACGGTTCAATACCATTTGTCAAACCACTTTATCCCGGTTTAGAGTTGTTTTCTACATTACGAAGATGATTTCAAGCCATCCATACCTTTTGGAATTTTTCATTTTTTGGATATTGCCATGAAAGTCAAAGGGTTAGCCTTGGCTTTTTGAAAAACAACGAGTTTTCTCAATTCGGGTTCAATACCAGCTGTCAAACCACTTTATCGACCTGTTTGCACTTGTTGTCTACATTACGAAGATGATTTCAAGCCAAGTGTACATCTGTGGAATTTTCAATTTTTTGGATATTGCCATGAAAGTCAAAGGGTTAGCCATCGGTTTTTTCAAAGAAAAACGAGTTTTCTCAATTCTGGTTCAATACCAGCTGTCAAACCACTTTATCGACCAGTTCACGCTTGTTTTGTACATTACAAAGATCATTTCAAGCCAACCGTACATTTTTGGAATTTTTCAATTTTTTTGGATATTGCCATGAAAGTCAAAGGGGTTAGCCTTCGCTTTTTTGAAAAACAACGAGTTTTCTCAATTCGGGTTCAATACCAGCTGTCAAACCACTTTATCGACCTGTTTGCCCTTGTTGTCTACATTACGAAGATGATTTCAAGCCAAAGGTACATCTTTGAAATTTTCAATTTTTTTGGATATTGCCATGAAAGTCCAAGGGTTTAGCCTTCGGTTTTTTCGAAGAACAACGAGTTTTCTCAATTCTGGTTCAATACCAGCTGTCAAACCACTTTATCCCCGGTTTAGAGTTGTTTTCTACATTACGAAGATGATTTCAAGCCATCCATACCTTTTGGAATTTTCATTTTTTGGATATTGCCATGAAAGTCAAAGGGTTAGCCTTCGCTTTTTGAAAAACAACGAGTTTTCTCAATTCGGGTTCAATACCAGCTGTCAAACCACTTTATCGACCTGTTTGCACTTGTTGTCTACATTACGAAGATGATTTCAAGCCAAACGTACATCTTTGAAATTTTCAATTTTTTTGGATATTGCCATGAAAGTCCAAAGGGGTTAGCCATCGGTTTTTTCGAAGAAAAACGAGTTTTCTCAATTCTGGTTCAATACCAGCTGTCAAACCACTTTATCGACCAGTTCACGCTTGTTTTGTACATTACAAAGATCATTTCAAGCCAACCGTACATTTTGGAATTTTCAATTTTTTGGATATTGCCATGAAAGCCAAAGGGTTAGCCTTGGTTTTTGAAAAACAACGAGTTTTCTCAATTCTGGTTCAATACCAGCTGTCAAACCACTTTATCGACCTGTTTGCCCTTGTTGTCTACATTACGAAGATGATTTCAAGCCAAGGTACATCTTTGGAATTTTCAATTTTTTGGATATTGCCATGAAAGTCAAAGGGTTAGCCTTCGGTTTTTTCGAAAAACAACGAGTTTTCTCAATTATAGTTCAGTACCAGCTGTCAAACCACGTTATCGCCCAGTTTACACTTATTTTCCACCTTACAAAGATGATTTCAAGCCAACCGTACATTTTTGGAATTTTTCAGTTTTTTGGATATTGCCATGAAAGCCCAAAGGGGTTAGCCTTCGGTTTTTTCGAAAAACAACGAGTTTTCTCAATTCTGGATCAATACACGCTGTCAAACCACTTTATCGACCTGTTTGCCCTTGTTGTCTACATTACGAAGATGATTTCAAGCCAAAGGTACATCTTTGAAATTTTCAATTTTTTTGGATATTGCCATGAAAGTCAAAGGTTTAGCCTTCGGTTTTTTCGAAGAACAACGAGTTTTCTCAATTCTGGTTCAATACCAGCTGTCAAACCACTTTATCCCCAGTTTAGAGTTGTTTTCTACATTACGAAGATGATTTCAAGCCATCCATACCTTTTTGGAATTTTTCATTTTTTTGGATATTGCCATGAAAGTCAAAGGGTTAGCCTTGGCTTTTTGAAAAACAACGAGTTTTCTCAATTCGGGTTCAATACCCATTTGTCAAACCACTTTATCGACCTGTTTGCACTTGTTGTCTACATTACGAAGATGATTTCAAGCCAAGTGTACATCTGTGGAATTTTCAATTTTTTGGATATTGCCATGAAAGTCCAAAGGGGTTAGCCATCGGTTTTTTCGAAGAAAAACGAGTTTTCTCAATTCTGGTTCAATACCAGCTGTCAAACCACTTTATCGACCAGTTCACGCTTGTTTTGTACATTACAAAGATCATTTCAAGCCAACCGTACATTTTTGGAATTTTTCAATTTTTTTGGATATTGCCATGAAAGCCCAAAGGGGTTAGCCTTCGGTTTTTTCGAAAAACAACGAGTTTTCTCAATTCTGGATCAATACACGCTGTCAAACCACTTTATCGACCTGTTTGCCCTTGTTGTCTACATTACGAAGATGATTTCAAGCCAAAGGTACATCTTTGAAATTTTCAATTTTTTTGGATATTGCCATGAAAGTCCAAAGGGTTTAGCCTTCGGTTTTTTCGAAGAACAACGAGTTTTCTCAATTCTGGTTCAATACCAGCTGTCAAACCACTTTATCCCCAGTTTAGAGTTGTTTTCTACATTACGAAGATGATTTCAAGCCATCCATACCTTTTGGAATTTTTCATTTTTTTGGATATTGCCATGAAAGTCAAAGGGGTTAGCCTTCGCTTTTTTGAAAAACAACGAGTTTTCTCAATTCGGGTTCAATACCAGCTGTCAAACCACTTTATCGACCTGTTTGCACTTGTTGTCTACATTACGAAGATGATTTCAAGCCAAGTGTACATCTGTGGAATTTTCAATTTTTTTGGATATTGCCATGAAAGTCAAAGGGTTAGCCATCGCTTTTTCGAAAAAAAACGAGTTTTCTCAATTCTGGTTCAATACCAGCTGTCAAACCACTTTATCGACCAGTTCACGCTTGTTTTGTACATTACAAAGATCATTTCAAGCCAACCGTACATTTTTGGAATTTTTCAATTTTTTTGGATATTGCCATGAAAGCCCAAAGGGGTTAGCCTTCGGTTTTTTCGAAAAACAACGAGTTTTCTCAATTCTGGATCAATACACGCTGTCAAACCACTTTATCGACCTGTTTGCCCTTGTTGTCTACATTACGAAGATGATTTCAAGCCAAAGGTACATCTTTGAAATTTTCAATTTTTTTGGATATTGCCATGAAAGTCCAGAGCGCTTAGCCTTCGGTTTTTTCGAAGAACAACGAGTTTTCTCAATTACGGTTCAATACCATTTGTCAAACCACTTTATCGGTGTCAAACCATTTTATCCCGGTTTAGAGTTGTTTTCTACATTACGAAGATGATTTCAAGCCATCCATACCTTTTGGAATTTTTCAATTTTTTTGGATATTGCCATGAAAGTCAAAGGGGTTAGCCTTCGCTTTTTGAAAAACAACGAGTTTTCTCAATTCGGGTTCAATACCAGCTGTCAAACCACTTTATCGACCTGTTTGCACTTGTTGTCTACGTTACGAAGATGAGTTCAAGCCAAGTGTACATCTGTGGAATTTTCAATTTTTTTGGATGTTGCCATGAAAGTCCAAAGGGGTTAGCCATCGGTTTTTTCGAAGAAAAACGAGTTTTCTCAATTCTGGTTCAATACCAGCTGTCAAACCACTTTATCGACCAGTTCACGCTTGTTTTGTACATTACAAAGATCATTTCAAGCCAACCGTACATTTTTGGAATTTTTCAATTTTTTGGATATTGCCATGAAATCAAAGGGGTTAGCCTTCGCTTTTTTGAAAAACAACGAGTTTTCTCAATTCTGGTTCAATACCAGCTGTCAAACCACTTTATCGACCTGTTTGCCCTTGTTGTCTACATTACGAAGATGATTTCAAGCCAAAGGTACATCTTTGAAATTTTCAATTTTTTTGGATATTGCCATGAAAGTGCAAAGGGTTTAGCCTTCGGTTTTTTCGAAGAACAACGAGTTTTCTCAATTCTGGTTCAATACCAGCTGTCAAACCACATTATCCCCAGTTTAGAGTTGTTTTCTACATTACGAAGATGATTTCAAGCCATCCATACCTTTTTGGAATTTTTCATTTTTTTGGATATTGCCATGAAAGTCAAAGGGGTTAGCCTTCGCTTTTTTGAAAAACAACGAGTTTTCTCAATTCGGGTTCAATACCAGCTGTCAAACCACTTTATCGACCTGTTTGCACTTGTTGTCTACATTACGAAGATGATTTCAAGCCAAGTGTACATCTGTGGAATTTTCAATTTTTTTGGATGTTGCCATGAAAGTCCAAAGGGGTTAGCCATCGGTTTTTTCGAAGAAAAACGAGTTTTCTCAATTCTGGTTCAATACCAGCTGTCAAACCACTTTATCGACCAGTTCACGCTTGTTTTGTACATTACAAAGATCATTTCAAGCCAACCGTACATTTTTGGAATTTTTCAATTTTTTTGGATATTGCCATGAAAGCCCAAAGGGGTTAGCCTTCGGTTTTTTCGAAAAACAACGAGTTTTCTCAATTCTGGTTCAATACCAGCTGTCAAACCACTTTATCGACCTGTTTGCACTTGTTGTCTACATTACGAAGATGAGTTCAAGCCAAGGTACATCTTTGAAATTTTCAATTTTTTGGATATTGCCATGAAAGTCAAAGGGTTTAGCCTTCGGTTTTTGAAGAACAACGAGTTTTCTCAATTACGGTTCAATACCATTTGTCAAACCACTTTATCCCGGTTTAGAGTTGTTTTCTACATTACGAAGATGATTTCAAGCCATCCATACCTTTTGGAATTTTTCATTTTTTGGATATTGCCATGAAAGTCAAAGGGTTAGCCTTCGCTTTTTGAAAAACAACGAGTTTTCTCAATTCGGGTTCAATACCAGCTGTCAAACCACTTTATCGACCTGTTTGCACTTGTTGTCTACATTACGAAGATGATTTCAAGCCAAGTGTACATCTGTGGAATTTTCAATTTTTTGGATATTGCCATGAAAGTCAAAGGGTTAGCCATCGGTTTTTGAAGAAAAAGCGAGTTTTCTCAATTCGGTTCAATACCATTTGTCAAACCACTTTATCGACCAGTTCACGCTTGTTTTGTACATTACAAAGATCATTTCAAGCCAACCGTACATTTTGGAATTTTTCAATTTTTTGGATATTGCCATGAAAGCCCAAAGGGTTAGCCTTGGTTTTTGAAAAACAACGAGTTTTCTCAATTACGGATCAATACCATTTGTCAAACCACTTTATCGACCTGTTTGCCCTTGATGTCTACATTACGAAGATGATTTCAAGCCAAAGGTACATCTTTGAAATTTTCAATTTTTTTTTTGAAAGAGGGTTAGCCTTGGTTTTTGAAAAACAACGAGTTTTCTCATGCGGTTCAATAATTTGTCAAACCACTTTATCGACCTGTTTACTTGTTGTCTACATTACGAAGATGATTTTGTACATCTTTGGAATTTTCAATTTTTTGGATATTGCCATGAAAGTCAAAGGGTTTTCGGTTTTTGAAAAACACGAGTTTTCTCAACCGGTTCAATACCATTTGTCAAACCACTTTATCCCGGTTTAGAGTTGTTTTCTACATTACGAAGATGATTTCAAGCCATCCATACCTTTTTGGAATTTTCATTTTTTGGATATTGCCATGAAAGTCAAAGGGTTAGCCTTCGCTTTTTGAAAAACAACGAGTTTTCTCAATTCGGGTTCAATACCAGCTGTCAAACCACTTTATCGACCTGTTTGCACTTGTTGTCTACATTACGAAGATGATTTCAAGCCAAGTGTACATCTGTGGAATTTTCAATTTTTTGGATATTGCCATGAAAGTCAAAGGGTTAGCCATCGGTTTTTTCGAAGAAAAACGAGTTTTCTCAATTCTGGTTCAATACCAGCTGTCAAACCACTTTATCGACCAGTTCACGCTTGTTTTGTACATTACAAAGATCATTTCAAGCCAACCGTACATTTTGGAATTTTCAATTTTTTGGATATTGCCATGAAAGCCAAAGGGTTAGCCTTGGTTTTTGAAAAACAACGAGTTTTCTCAATTCGGATCAATACCATTTGTCAAACCACTTTATCGACCTGTTTGCCCTTGTTGTCTACATTACGAAGATGATTTCAAGCCAAGGTACATCTTTGAAATTTTCAATTTTTTGGATATTGCCATGAAAGTCAAAGGGTTTAGCCTCGGTTTTTGAAGAACAACGAGTTTTCTCAATTACGGTTCAATACCATTTGTCAAACCACTTTATCCCGGTTTAGAGTTGTTTTCTACATTACGAAGATGATTTCAAGCCATCCATACCTTTTGGAATTTTTCATTTTTTGGATATTGCCATGAAAGTCAAAGGGTTAGCCGCTTTTTGAAAAACAACGAGTTTTCTCAATTCGGGTTCAATACCATTTGTCAAACCACTTTATCGACCTGTTTGCACTTGTTGTCTACATTACGAAGATGATTTCAAGCCAAGTGTACATCTGTGGAATTTTCAATTTTTTGGATATTGCCATGAAAGTCAAAGGGTTAGCCATCGGTTTTAGAAGAAAAACGAGTTTTCTCAATTCTGGTTCAATACCAGCTGTCAAACCACTTTATCGACCAGTTCACGCTTGTTTTGTACATTACAAAGATGATTTCAAGCCAAAGGTACATCTTTGAAATTTTCAATTTTTTTGGATATTGCCATGAAAGCCCAAAGGGGTTAGCCTTCGGTTTTTTCGAAAAACAACGAGTTTTCTCAATTCTGGATCAATACACGCTGTCAAACCACTTTATCGACCTGTTTGCCCTTGTTGTCTACATTACGAAGATGATTTCAAGCCAAAGGTACATCTTTGAAATTTTCAATTTTTTTGGATATTGCCATGAAAGTCCAAAGGGTTTAGCTTTTGTTTTTTTCGAAGAACAACGAGTTTTCTCAATTATGGTTCAATACCAGCTGTCAAACCACTTTATCCCCAGTTTAGAGTTGTTTTCTACATTACGAAGATGATTTCAAGCCATCCATACCTTTTTGGAATTTTTCATTTTTTTGGATATTGCCATGAAAGTCAAAGGGGTTAGCCTTCGCTTTTTTGAAAAACAACGAGTTTTCTCAATTCGGGTTCAATACCAGCTGTCAAACCACTTTATCGACCTGTTTGCACTTGTTGTCTACATTACGAAGATGATTTCAAGCCAAGTGTACATCTGTGGAATTTTCAATTTTTTTGGATGTTGCCATGAAAGTCCAAAGGGGTTAGCCATCGGTTTTTTCGAAGAAAAACGAGTTTTCTCAATTCTGGTTCAATACCCATTTGTCAAACCACTTTATCGACCAGTTCACGCTTGTTTTGTACATTACAAAGATCATTTCAAGCCAACCGTACATTTTGGAATTTTCAATTTTTTTGGATATTGCCATGAAAGCCCAAAGGGGTTAGCCTTGGTTTTTGAAAAACAACGAGTTTTCTCAATTCGGGTTCAATACCAGCTGTCAAACCACTTTATCGACCTGTTTGCCCTTGTTGTCTACATTACGAAGATGATTTCAAGCCAAAGGTACATCTTTGAAATTTTCAATTTTTTTGGATATTGCCATGAAAGTCAAGGGTTTAGCCTTCGGTTTTTGAAGAACAACGAGTTTTCTCAATTACGGTTCAATACCATTTGTCAAACCACTTTATCCCGGTTTAGACTTGTTTTCTACATTACGAAGATGATTTCAAGCCATCCATACATTTTTGGAATTTTCAATTTTTTGGATATT
>JAYEVB010000396.1:0-10127 GCA_036346415.1 Raddia guianensis
CCCGTGAGAATCAGCGACTCCACCAATCTGACGAGTTCTTGCGGATCTACACTCGGTGATGCGGCCATGCGGAGGGTCGGGAAGGTTACGGCAAACTACTTACCGTAGTCCTCCGCGTGAACCGCTCGTGGCTCATGAACACTGCCCGGTCAGTAGGTGCGTGGAAGGAGCTCTCGGGCTCTTCATCACCAACTTCGAGGGCGTTTGAGCAGCCGGAGTCGAGGGCGACCTCCTGGCGTGGAAGCGAGAAGAAGGAGAGTCTTGGCGACTACATCCGGCGCTTCGGTCAGTCCGCAACACCATCCACGATATCTCCATCGGCGCGTTGTCCACGGCATTCGGGAAGGCGCTTGAGACCCTAGGGTCAAGGAGAGATAATAACCGCAAGATCAAAGGCGACGAAGAGCTCTTCCTTTGCGCTGAAGTCGCCCTTGACAGAGCTTCGCTTCCGCCTGCTGGCGAGGGACAATTACTGAGCTAGGCAGGACTCGAAAAATCCAGCGACAAGGACAGAAAAAAGCGCCAAAGCGGCGAGACAGGCGGGCATGGCCGCGTAGCACAACAACTGTTCTTAACTGACGGCCTGTGACAGTGGCGAGTTGAAAAAGGAGGAGGTCCTGGCGCCGTGAGCGGCCCATGGTATGGCCAGCGCATAGCGATCGCCGTGGCGCGGCAGGCCCCACTGACGCTGACGAGCGAGACCGTCGCCCAGAGTGGAAGCGGAGGGCTTCTTGCCCCATCCACATAGCAGTTCTCCGCGACTTGGCGATTGCCATGTCGTCAACAGATAGTGGACAAGACCGTCCACAGTAGCAGACGTCCGTGGCAAGAGTAAGAAGCGGCTGCTTGGTTTTCAGCGCGGGCTGAAGTCGCCGTCATCCGGCGGATCGGCCACCTATCCGTCCCGATAGCTTTAAGCGTCGATGAGGGAGGTGTGCGCCCGTGCCGACTTTGGTCGTGAGGCGGTGGCGTGGTCGGGCTTGACCGATCGCGTTCGGTCGGGCCGATCACCCGCCGATCGCCGGCCGGGACATCTCCGATCGTGGTTGCGCCGGTCCGGAATGTAAAGCTGAAGGTCTTTGGTAAACGGAGGAGTTCCCTCAACCTCCTGTCCTGGGTCGAAAGCGCTCGGATCCAGACGAGGAGCCGACCGGCGCTCCGTTCTTGACATGTTGGGCTGAGTCCGTCGGCTAGAGCGTCGACCTCGGTGGCGTTGGAGGCTCAGAGCAATTTCCGCGAGATGCTCGAGTTGGTGGCGGACTTCAACCTCCCTAGCGCCATCTTGGGTCGGCGGCGGACCCAGGTTCATGGCGGTTGCCACTATCGTACATGGTGGTAAAGATTCGAGCAACTAGCCCCGTCGTCTTGAAAGTGGACCGCCGGGCGCTCACGCTGCGACAAAACGCTCTCGCTGGCGGGGTGTCGGCGCCCGTGGGCGAGCCGACTGCAGGAGCTCCTCCGGCGAGACTCGTGCCTCGCCCGGTTAAATCGCGGAGGTTAAAGCGGTCTCCCAGAGTGAGTCGAGACCGGCGAAAACGGTCGGGTGGGTGCCTCTCGGCGCCAAATAGGAAAGCGCTCGTCTCCTTCATCGATCTTGAGCGTGTTTGCGTGGCAACCGTTCGACATGTTTGGGGTCCCGGAAGGTGATTGAGCACAAATTAGCAGCGTTCCCGGTGCGACGGTCATGCAAAAGATCCGGAAGTAGTCGATGGAAGCGTCGAGAAGTTATCCGCCGGAGGTGGACAAGCTCTTAAGGCGGGAAGTGCGTTCGGGCGTCGCCCGTCCGGTGGCTCGCGAACCCGTCCTCGTCAAAAATCAGGCGGTGGAGGATGTGCGTGGACTTCACCGACCTCAACAAAGCGTGCCAGAAGGATCCGTACCGGCGCCCGCATTGATCTCATCGTCGACTCCACGGCGAGTGCGGCGGTATGCTTTACGGATGCGTACTCGGGTACCATCAGTTAGCATGGCCAAGAAGATGAAGACAAGACCGCCGTGGCGCCCATGGGCGTCTCTTGCTTACTCTAAGGATGGCGTTCGGACTAAGAATCTGAGACCCAACCTATCGAGGGCCATGCACATCGCTCATCCGCCCTCAAATAGAGCGGAACACGGAGGTGTATGTCTCGACACTGGTGGTGAAGTCCAAGAAGGCGGAGGAGTTGATCGGCAACTGGAAGAAACCTTAGCCAATTTGAGGAATCGCATCAAGCTCAACCACGAGAAGTGTGTATTATTTGTTAAATCAGACAAGCTGTGGGTTTCCTCGTCTCCGGAGGATTGGGCGAACCACGACAAGATTGCGACCATCGAGAACATAGAAGCCCAGCGACTTGGCGGATCGATTGCTTGGTGGGGTGCTTGACCTCCTGGGCCGCTTTATAGCTACTTTGGGGATAAAGTCTCCCTACTCAAGCTCTAGAAGACCAACCAATTGAGTGGGCGGCGGAGGGCGGGAGGCGTTCGACAAGGCTGAAGAAGTATCTCACTTCCCGCGTCTGGTCGCCCGGACCGAGGCGAGCCGCGATCACTTTATGTCGCTGCGAACCCCAGGTGGTGTTAGCAGGTCTTAGTGGCGGAAAGAAGGTGTTCAGCGCCCATCTACTATGTCGACAAAGTCCTCCATGGCCTAGAGACAAAGTACTCAACACAGAAGATGCTCTCTGGGTGGCGCGTCACAGAGCTAACGTCACTACTTCGAGGCGAGATCACCATCTTGACCAAGTACCCCTTGCGGAGATCCTCTTCAACCCGAGGTGGCAGGTCGCTTGTCGCCAAGTGGGCCATGGAGTGGCGAGTCGACCTCAAGTTCGCTCCCGAGCGGCCATCAAAGAGCAAGCTCTGGCGGAGTTCGTTAGCGAGTGGACTTGGCGGACCACAAGCTGAAGATGTCCCGTACCCTGCGTGGACTCTCTTCTTGACGGTTCGTTCGGCTGAGAATTGGGCGGTGTCGTTACGGTGTCTCCGCGGCGACATTGTCCGGCACTGGTGGTCTTGAGTTCAGCGCTACCAACAACGTCGCGGATATGAAGGGTTACTCATGGGGCTCGGGGTGGCCGACCACAGGCATCCGTGATTACAAATAAAGGCGACTCTCTCCTAGTCATCAACCCGGCGAGGAAGGATTTCACTGCTCGGATCCGTCATGGCGGCCTACTGCGGAGTCGCCGGTTGGGCGGCATTTTGAGGTTTGGGCTACGCCGTCCCTCGCGACAACTATATGCGGATGAACATCTCGGATTGCCTCGTCAAGGGCACCTATTCCGTAGGGGTTTTGAAGAAAGACTCAGCGGCGTCTGCTGACCCGATTACGGTGGGGCGACACCTTTCTGGCCAGGCTCCATGCGGAGAGCGTCACCAATCTGCGCATGACTCCGGTTGGAGGAGGCGGAAGAAGCTTCTTTGAGGCGGTTGAGGCGAAAATGCCGGGCCGAGGCGAGTCGTCGGCGACAATGCTAACGTCGTCCGCTCGTCCGGAAAAGGTCGGTGGATGGATCGATCCTAGCCTACTGCGGGCGGAGTGATCCCCGCCGATGTGCGTCGGTGAGAAGATAAGCAGGCAAGGCCAAGCGCTACATACTGGTAGGTGGGGACACATGTATCGCTAGGCGCAAATGGAGTTCTACTAAGTGCGTCACTCAGGCGGGGAGTGCAATTCTCTTTGAGATCCATGGAGGCATGTCAGGGAGCCATTGAGGCCGGGCGTTGGTTGGAAAAAGCTTTCCGCCACGGCTTCTATTACCTCTTGCCCTCCATGATGCATTGACTGGTGAGGAGATGCAAGCGTGCCAATTTCATGCTAAGCTGATCCACGGCCGGCCGGTAGCGCCAAACCATTCAGCTCTCTGGCGTTCGGGATGCAGAAATTTGGACATCTAACCCGTTCCAGAGCGGCCAGGAGGATTATCGCATCTGTTAAATCGCCGTCGACAAGTTCACCAAGTGGGTTGAAGCCACGCGGTTCCAGCGATCACGTCATTGCAGCTATAAAATTCATGAAGAGCATCTTACGTCGGTTCGGCGTTATATGGGATCATCACCGACAACGGCTTCGGTTTAAACGCCGATTTCCAAAGCTGGTGCTGAAATTTGGGTACCAAGGCGTGCTTTGCCTCCGTTGCACATCCGAAGAGCAATGGGCAAGTGGGCGAACAAGCGGAAGTGCTCGAGAGGACTCAAGACCGGGCTTCGACCGTCGGAGAAGCCTTGACAGCTGGCGGAAGAAATCGCCACCGTATTGTGGCGCTGCGGACAACTCCATGAGCCACCGGCGAGACCCCTTTCTTCTGGTGTATGGCTCGAAGCGGTGCTCCCGTGAGCTAGCCTTTGGGTCCCCAAAGGTGGCGGCGTTCGTGAAAACGAGACCACGGCCGGTGTCGGGATAAAGTAAATCTCAGGAGAGATCGAAGCGAAGCAGGCGATCCGGGCAGCCAAATGTCAGCGAACCTTTGCGCCGTTATCAAGCAAAGGCAGTGTGTGAGAGGACCTTTGGCGTTGGCGACCTCGTTAGCGCAAAATCAAGGCGGTGGGCCTTAACAAGCTATCTCCCCATGGGAGGGCCCCTTCAAGGTGGTCTCGATCTCGCCTAAGGCTCGGTCGGGCTCGCCGAGGATGGTCGGAATGTGTGAACACTTGGAGCGTCGGCGGTGAGGAAGTTACTCCCGTAGGTAGCCGTTTCAAAGCTTTTTTGGGGCCTTCCTTTGGAGCCAGGCGGCGAGTCTTCTTCCTTCCCAGCTCCTCGGGGCTGCATTAGTACAAAGCCATCTTCAATATAAAGATAAGTTACGTCTCTCTGTGGGCATCTGTTCTTTTTAGCCTTAAGTCTGTTAGAAAGCATTACATTGGAAGTGGTAGTGAAAAAAGTACTTAAATTGATATTATAGTTGCAAAGCAGCAACTACTTGGATTGGGTGGCAGACGGAGGCGGGTTCTAACTTGGTGTGTACTGCTCGGTCTGAACAGCAGCAGCAGGCACCGTGACTAGACCACTTCGGAAGCTAAGCTCTCGCCTCATAGCCTAAGGTCGGTTAGCCAAGAGGCCATAAGGGTTGAAAGTAACACTGATGCCCTAAGGAAAAAGGCTCACTTCAATAGAGCGCTCTGTCTAAAACTTTTAGCGTCGAGTTGTTTAGCATGAAAAGTCTGTTAAAAGCATTACATTGAAAATTTGGTAGCGAAAAAAGTTCTTAAAGTGATGGCCCTTTGTTGCAAGCGAGCAACTTAACTTTGTTTGGGCGGAGACGGAAGGCGGGTTCTAACTGGTGTGTACCTTTCGGTCTAAACAGCAGCATAATGACATCGTGACTAGACCACTTCAAAGCTAATCTCTGCCCATAGCAGCAAAATTCGATTCGCAAGAGGCCATAAGGGTTGAAGTAACGGATGCCCTAAGGAAAAAGCGCTCACTTTCAATAGAGCGCTCTGTCTAAAAGCTTTTTGCGTCTGGTGCCCAGTTCTTTTCGCAACTAAGAGTTTACTTGCGAAGTTGATCGAATTCACGACAAAAGAGCAAAAGTTTGCGTGCGAAATTTATGGGACAAAAACAAAAGGGAGTTCGTCTACTCCTCATCTTCACCTTAAATACGCCCTCTGCGGTTCAGCGCCGCCCATCATAGAAAGCGGTTGGCGGCGGTGTCAACCCTTATTTGCTCAATCGGTCCGGTGGCCGAAAGGTTCCCGATGGCGGCGTCGAGGTCAAGCAGCGGCGTTTTGGGCAAAACAATTGCCCAAAGGCGAACAGCTCTTCAAGCGCCGTGGCGACCATCTTGATCGCCCGCCCGCATCACCACCGGCGAATCGCGCGAGGGCATCGGCCGCACATCTCTTGGCGATCTCTTCAGCGGCGAATACAAAATGCGCCAATGAGTACGGGCGTCCACAAGAGCATGGTAAGCGGCCTTGCGGTATGTCGGCGAGACCAAGGCGCTTCGAGTGCTCCTGCGAGGTCTTCGGCGTTTTGGTGGCGGCGGCGGCTTGCGCCGCTGACCTCGCGCGCGCCGTCTCCTCAGGCGATCTCGGCTGAAGTACTGCCTTGGCTTCGCCGGCACTTGCTCCCGTAGCGAGCGCTCTCGCGTCGCCAGTGTGGGCGGCGCGGCGCTTCAGTGAAGCGACCAACGTCGGCGGCAATAAGCGCCAGGCGTTAAGCGCCGCGGCAGCGGCGAAAACTCCTCCGGCTTGTCGTCTCGTAGCGATCCAGCGGCGGAACCTCGCCTCCGTCGATGGATCTGGCAGGCGGTGAAATTTGGCGAATCGTCGCGGAATGGAGCTTGAGGCCCCACATCGCTCTGTCCAATGAAGATAAGCGAAGCGAGGTTGGTATGCGAAAACATCGACATACTAACCTAACATAAAGTGTGCATAAGTCGCGAGCTACAGCGCGTCCGCCCGAAAGCAAAGGTTGAAGGAAGCGTCAAAGCTGCTTGGTATGAAGCGGCGGCGCGCGTCACGGTTAGCGCCCGTCGGGCAATCTTGGCGATGGCGCCCGATCTTGAAGCGCCATGCTGACAGCGGAAGCGGCTTCGTCGGCGAGTGCCGAGCGAGGCGTCGCGCGAGGAAGGCGAAAACGGCGCGGCGCCAGTTCCACAAATCACAGCGCTCTCGCCGGTGGCGGAGCGGCAGGCAGCGAGGCCCTGGAGGGGGCAGCGCGGAGGCTTCGGGGCCGGCGAGCTCTCTTTGGCTCGTCTCCTCCTCTCCTCGTCGTCGTCGGTGAGGATGGTGGCGCTTCAAGGCCTTGGTCGGTCGCCGCCCGCCGAGGCGGCGGCAATGGCTTTAAGCGGGCCGGAGGCAGATCAGCGATCTCTGATGGCCCCGGGCCACTTGGACCTTGAGGACCGAGACCTCCGAGGGCAGCCACAAAGTCTTGGTTGCGCTCCGTGGATCCAGTCGCGGAGGCGGATGGTCTCCGACAAGAGATATCGCCGGTGGTAGCGTCAAAGATCCCTTGACCACTGGAACACGTTCTCGGCACATTCCTGCGGTTTGGGCGCAAGAGAGAAAGAAAAAGCCGTAAGTCACAAGGAGTCAAAGAAAAAGACATTGAAGAAACAAGAAACCCGAAAGGTTGAAGGAACATTTACCTCAGGGACAAGGCGGACTCCATCGTCATGCCATAATCTTGCCCGGTAGGCGAACCCTCATCTTGAGTGGGCGGAGCGGCGCGCAAAAATCCGCCCAGCGTGGGTTCCATTGAGCCCGTTCTGGCGGAGCTCAGATCGCCCGACATCTTCTCGGCTCGGCGAGTCGTCGGCGAGACCCCGGTGGCAAGGATTCGCGGGACCCTCGGGAAGGTCAAGATCGTCGCGGCCCTTGGAGTCCTCGGCGTCTGACCATTAGCGGTGCCCTTCAGTTAGACTTGACCGTGATCGGGAGGAAGGCAGGGCGTCGCGGAGCGTAAATGTGACTTCAATAGCCGCTCGGTAGCGACCGCATCTGGCGTGAAAGGCCGGCGCCGAGCGGGAGGTTTAGCATCGTCCCCGAACATCTCGCGAGGTGGGCGAAGATGGTCGGCCCACGATGGAATTGGGAAGGTCGTCGCTGGATCTCGTAGAAAGCGACACCGCCAGAAGAACCAATCTGGCGGGCGAGCCCTTGCGATCGCCTAGGTGAAGGTCACAATCTCCCGTCGCGGGGCTTGGCACTATGGTGCGGCTGGAACAGACGGAGGTGAGCCTACGAACCCTTGGAGCAGCGTCGCCACATCCTCGTCGGCAATGCGGCGGAAGCGAGCCCGAACGATGGCGCGTCCCAGGCGACTCTTCTGCGTTTGGGCGCCATGGAAAACGATGGAGGTTGAGCGCAAGAAGAAGGTGGCGGCGAAAGAAGGCTCGTGGCGGCGAAGAAGGTGAAGGCGGTTTGAGGACTTAGCGTGCGGAAGGATTAGCCTTGGCGTAATGGATGTGTTATAAGCAAAGCGCGAGTCGACGGTTTGGATTCGTCCCGCAGCGCATCATTACCCAGCGTTTGATTTCCCGCGGCGGTTGCAGTTAAGGAGATGCGTGCGGTGGAGAATCGGCGTCGGCCGCCCCGGAAGGTGGGCCCGCGATTCGTCTCCGCCCGCTGAAAGCGGAAAAAGTGTTTGCTGACGGTTCGCGTATCATAGTGGACGAGAGCTCTGTCGGTGTAATAAATACCGAGTACAAAAGTCTGAGAAGATCAGCGGGCCCCAGCGCGTCGAGGAGCGACAAAGGCCCAAGGCGTGGCGAAACCCTCGAAGACGGCGAGGGCCCCTTACGTCGGGAGCGTCGAGGCCCGGCGTGTGGCGAACCCCTCGGCGTATCAAGCGGGCCCTGTCGCCGGGCCGGCAAGGCCGTAGCGTGGCGAGCCCTCGAAGCGCCGGGCGAGCCCCACGTCGGAGCGTCGAGCCCAGCGTGTGGCGAAACCCCTCGGCGTATCAGCGAGCCCGCGTCGAGGAGCGGCAAGGCCGTGGCGTGGGAAACCCTCGGAGCCGGGCGAAACCCTTACGTCGGCGGCGTCGAGGCCCGCGTGTGGCGAAACCCTCGGTGTATCAAGCGGGCCCAGCGTCGGTAAGGCGGCCACAGGTGGCGAGCCCTCGGCGCTTGAGCGGGCCCCGCGCGCGGCGACCAGACCCAGTGGCGTGGGCGAGCCCTCGGCCTTGCGGACCCAGCGTCGGTGGCGAGCGAGCCCAGCGCGTGGCGAGCCTCGGCGCTCAAAAGCAGGCCCCAGCGTCGGTGGGCGACAAAACCCTGGCGTGGCGAGCCCCTCGAGCGTCGGACGAAGACCCCACGTCGGTGAGCGTCGACTCCGGCGTGTGGCGAAACCCGTCGGTCGCCGATCGAGGCCCCTACGTCGAGCGGTAGCGTGGGAACCCCTCGGTCTGCGTAAAGGTCTCCAGCTGTCAAGTGGGGCCAGCGTGGGGAGTGTTGCGGAAGGAGTCTTCGGCGAAGGCTTCCCTGCTGCGAAGGACGGCGCATTGTACGACATCCGCGCGGATAAACGGTGAAGAAATGATTACCGCTTCTGATGACCCTGCGGTCGGCGGTACATCCTTTGTGCCTTGTGGAATTACCAGCAAGAGAGGTTTGCTTAAGATGGCCGCCCGCGTCGGGAGGAGGAAGGCCTCGCCCTATGATCTCACCGTGTGTCTGCGGGCAGGCGACTTCGAAGCTTGAAGCGGCGTCGCTGGCGTGGGCAGCGCCGTTTACGTCTCTTACGCCGCGTCTTGTCGGTGTACTAAATCTTGTCTGCCTACCCCTCGGCTCTCTCCGTCGGTTCGAGGCTTGTATAAAAAGTGGAGAGAGAGAGAGGAGAATGCGATGCGCTTGAACACAGTTCACGGCATTCGTAAACCACATTCCATTCAACCACAACAAGAAAAGAGTTAAGGCTCGGCGAGGTAGGACTATTACCAGAGAAGTCGAACCTAGAGTAATCCCGTGTGTTGCTCTTTCTGCGTCCCGCTCAATCGGCGGCCTTGGTGATAGGCTAGCAGGATAGAAATCGACTAGGGGTGTGATCGCGGTGGTTGAGCGGTGAACACGCCGTCAAGCCAAATCCCCTCCCTTGCGGCGCCTCCTCTCTCTCATTCTCTATATCCGCCACGAAGGAGCTCACGCCGGAGGCATGCTTTGAGGCGACCAGCCGTGATAACCCTCCGGTCATCGAATAGGGGTGGCGGGCGCAGCATTGAGGCGTCGCCAGGCTCAATCTGCATAAACCCCTACTCCTTCCACTCCGGCGTCAATTTAGCTCGAAGTGCTAGCCATGAGCACCACCAATTTTGCTTTGTGCTCATTGTCGAAGGTGAATAAATTGCTGCAACCTATAGCCCACGATTGTGATGAGATTCCTTATGTTCTAATTTTTCATGGATCACGATTATGTTTTTATTTCTGAATGTACATGTCGCTCCCTTACTTTGGCTGTAGGGAATAATGGAAATTTCAACTTTGCATTATGCTAGATTGAAGCTAGGTATTTGCGGTACATTCTCATACACAACATACACTTATGACACTTTTCTTTGTTTGTTATATTGAAGTTGGCTTAGACCTTGCCATCGTTGCGGCTTCCACCACGTGAGTGTGAACCCCAATCTGGATTCCTCTCCTCCTTCTCTCAATCATTTTTTCATATCATGTGTTTTACCATTTGTGGATTGGATTTTTGGT
>JAYEVB010000238.1:0-28437 GCA_036346415.1 Raddia guianensis
CACGAAGGTCTATCCTTGCAAGCAACGAAGAACTTCATAAGAACAAGGATAAAGCATACACTCGAACTGAGGTTACGAAGCTCGGAATCGATAGGTCAACCGACCTACTAGGGAGTTTAGAGTGTTTCTCAATCTGGAAGACAACAACAAATGAACAAAACCTCAGGAGAAAGGGAGAGCTTGTCCTATTTATAGAAACAGGAGATGACTCTGGGAGGTGCACTCACGCAGCTGGAATACATGGGGACTCAGCCCAAATTAATTGTGATGCAGCACCCAAGAAGAGCAAAGGACTGGTTCTGTTCGCGAGATATTTTTGACTGCTGCAGCCAGCTCACTTGGAGTTTGAAGGTGAGGTTGGATCCGTTGGAAAGATGGCGAAGTTATCTTTCCAATGAGTGCTCACTGCGTTCAATGGAGTCCGTTTACATTCTCTAGGCCGTTTTAATTCAGACTGGACATTGATGGCCGAGTGGAATCCCTTCTTTCCACTTGCATTGATTGCCTTTATTGATGTGTTGATGCCTTGAAGCTGGTGCTTGTTCAACCTCCTATGCATAATATTTTTCTTAGATAGCGGTCTATTCTCCAAAGTATATTTATTTAACAAAAAGCGAGTTTACACGATAATTAACTTGCCTTTGGCTCGTGTGTTTGGTCCTTGCATGATGATCATGTTCGCGGAGTCACCACGGAAGGACTTTGGTCATTGATCTCATGGGTGTATCCGGCGTAGTGATGCCCTCATCACCTTATACAGTTTTAGCGACGGTGTATGGCGACAGCGTCGCGACCCACCTCAGCGATGCGGCGCTAAGTCTCCCGGCGAGCTTCCTGACCGGTCAATTCCCGTGGCCAGGACTCGGCCGGGGCGGAAGCAGCGGATGGTTCGAGATCCGGACCCATAGATCAAAGTCGAGGAACGGCTCGAAGCTATAGCGCGGTCGCTTAGATCCACCAATCAAGCTGATCTCGCCGCATAAGGCAATGCTGTGCGACTAACCTGAGGCGGTGGTGAAGGCCTAAAGTCTCTAGGAGAAGTCAACAACTCCTCGAGCGCCTTGACCAAGCTGCCGGAATGATTCGGACAGCTACGATCGATCGCGTGACCCCGTCACCATCGAAGGATCACTTGTCCGCGAGCGAGGCTACCGTGGTAAATGCGTCGCTGCAAAGTCCTCGTAGTCATCGCGACCACGGGGGCAGCGGCGCGCGATGATCGCAGACGGTCCCCTCGTAAGGCCGTCGTCGCGTACCACGAGAGAAGGGCGTGGTGGATTGTCCCGGAAGAGTTTCTCGAGGCGAGTCATCCCGTTCAGCGGGGAGTTCCCCGCACAATAAGACCAGCGTCTTCTCAAGACTAGGTTACAGCGGGAAGGTGGCGATCATATGCTGCGAAGCTGCAGGGGCTTTCTCCAGCGAGCTTGGCTGTCGGTGGCCCTCAAAATTCAAGCCAGTCACGTGGAAGAGTACAATGGGACTCGGAACCGGAGGAATTCCTTTCCATCTCGCTCTGGCCATCATGGCGGCGGGGTAGCGAGCTTATTATGGCTAATTACCTCGGCTGTCCTTGAGGTGCCGCTCGGGCGTGGTATTCAATCGGCAAGAGGTTCCATCGGCTCATGGAACCCGACTTTGGTGGCGCTCGATCGCTAATTTCCGGAGGCATTACGTGCGTGCAGGGCAAGGAGGATGATCTGCACCAGATGATCCGGATGAGCGGGAGACCCTCCGCAACCGTGAAGCGTTTCATTAAGATCCGCCAACACGATCCCGAACATCTCGGATGAATCTGTTGTCGCGCCTTCAAAAGCGGAGTCGCGACGGCGGCCTCACCGGATCTCGAAATCAATGAGACTGGACCGCCAGCGACCTGTTCAAGGCGGTGACCGCTATCTGCCAGCGGCGGGCGCGTTGATCTAAAAAGGCGTTCGACAAGGCGGCTGCCGCCCGACTGGTGTGCATGAGAAGAAGAAAAGACTGACAATGTTCACGGTGACAAGAAGTCCCGGAAGAAGAAGAACAAAGGTGATCACGAACAATACCGTCGCGGTATGGATCGCGCACCTCCTCCCAGGAACGGTAGAAGAAGCCCAACAATAACTACAAAGGGCAAAAAGCACGCTCGGGGGGCGGACAAGGCAAGAAAGGTCCGGCGACCGATTTTGCAAGATTCCACCAGCACTCAGGCACGATATCGCCTTTGTAGAACTTGAACTGCAAAACTTCGAAAAGATTTCTACAGCGGCAAGGGCCCAATGCCCACCTGCCCGAACAAGGTGATCCTTAAGTGAGCGCATAAAGCAGCGATGGTGATCGGGAAGATGATGATGAATATCAAGAGCCAGTGAACCATATCGCCGTCATTTTGGCGGCTCCTCGGCTTACACCTCTCGGCGCAGCCTCAAGGAAGCTTGCTCGGGAGGTCCTAGCGTCGAAAAGGCAAAACCTCGGCTGAATCGATGAAGTGGACTGAGGTCCCCATCTCCTTCTCTCGGGAGGATTGCCCCCTTGGGATGACCAAGCCTCGTGGCTCCCTGGTGGTCGCCCGACCATCCCGACAGCGAGAGTTAGCCGTGTCTTGAGTGGGCGGCGAGGCGCTTTGGACTTGCTTTGCTAAAGTCTTGGGCCGAGATGCAAATTCCTCGTTCCAAGTGAAGGAAATCGCTATGCCCTTCTCTGAATTGTTAGGGAGAAAGGCATCAAGCCGTTAGGGCAGGTTGTCCTGCTGTCACCTTGACAACCCAAGCAACTTCAGGACAGAGTTGATCACTTTTAGCGTGGTCGACTTCCGTCGGCGTACAACACAATCTTGGGCGAGGCCATCTCTTGGTAAGTTTATGGCCGTATCCCTGCGCTTACCATTGCATGAATCATACGGGTCCTAACGGTGTGATCACGGTCAAGAGACAACTTCAAAACTGCCTTTGGATTGCGGCAAGCGGTCCGCATACTGGTCGACCAACTTCCGCCGCCGCAGTCTGAAAGCGCTCCAGCGAGTCCACTAAGACCACGGCCAACTCTCGCGTTGCTGATGGAAGTCGCTATGCCCTTCTCACGGAATTGTTAAGGGAGAAGCATCAAGCCGTTAGGGGCAGGTTGTCCTGCTGTCACCTTCGGCAACCAAGCAACTTCGGACGAGTTGATCACTTTTGGCGTGGTGACTTCCCGTCGGCGTACAACACAATCTTGGGCAGGCCATCTCTTGGTAAGTTTATGGCCGTATCCCTACGCTTACCATTGCATGAAGATCTGCGGGTCCCTAACGGTGTGATCACGGTCAGAGGCAACTACAAAGCTGCCTTTGGATTGCGGCGGCGATCCCTATACTGGTCGACCAACTTCCGCGCCGCGCAGTCACGAAGTTCCATGGACCAAGTGCTGCGCCCTAAGGTCTCCCTTCAGCGGGGAGAAACCAAGGAAGTTCATTTGTAAACAGCGATACTTCCAAGAGCAGTTCACTTGAGGGCCAATCTAGACCCCAAATAGGAAGCGAGCTCATTGCCTTCCTCCGAGCTAATCTAGGATGTATTAGCGCTTTGAACCATCGACATGCCACGGTCCCAAAGGAGGTGATCGAGCACAAAATGGCTGGCATCCGACCGGACAAGCACTGTCGCGGAAGCTTAAGTCGCTTTTGAATTCAAGCGAGGGGATCATCAAAGATCGACAGCAAGCGGCTGCTCGCGGTTGGGTTCATCGCGAGGTTGATCACACGAGTGGTTAGCCAACCTGTCATTGTAAAGAAGAAAGAAGCGGCAAAGTGGAGGATGTGTCGATCACCCAGATCACTGAGCAACTGCTTGTCCTAAGGACAATTTCCAGCTGCCTCGTATTGATCGAGTTGGTCGTCACATTGCGGGACTTAACCACGAGTTTTTAGATGCTTACTCCGGTTACCACAAATAAGCATCTCCCAGAGGATGAAGAAAGGCGCCTTCATCACCCCTTCGGCACTTTCTACTATCGACCATGTCTTCCGAGTCTGCGCAATCTTTGGTGCCACGTTCGGTAGCTTAATGGAAGACCTTCCCGAGCAATGTTGGAAAAACACGGAGGTCTATGTCGGCGACATAGTTGTAAAAACAAGTATGCTCCAGATCATGTAAAAGACACAGCGAGAGACTTTTAGTAATCTCACCGGGCATCGAATAAAATTAAATCCAGAGAAAGTACCTTTGGTGTTCGATCAGAATGTTGCTCGATTCGTCATTGGCTGCATAGGTATTTACGCCAACCTGAAAAATCGAGGCCATTGAAAATATCGGGCTCAACTACCATAAAGGAGTACAAAGCCTCCTTTGGCGGATGGCTGCTCTAAGCGATTTATTTCCGTTCAAAGCGAGCAGCGGGCTGCCCTTCTTTAAGGCCTGCGCAAGCACAATGGTTTCGAATGGACGAAAAAGCGATAGATCCTTCCGGGATCTGAAGCGATACATGTCAATCCTCCGTCTTGACTACCCGCTGCATGGCGAGCAGCTCTCTTGTACCTAGGTTGCCGCCCACAAGCGGTGGCCAGCGAGTCTTGGCGGTCGAAAGGGAAAGCATCTGCGACCAATCTATTACATGGCGAGTACTTCACGGATCAAAGGGCATTACCACGAGGTCGGAAGCTACTCTACGCCTTGCTCATGTCCTCGAGCTTCGCCACTACTTCGGGCGCACAAATCTGGTCGACCACGTTCCCTCTGGGAGAAATCCTCTGAACAAGGAATCTAGCGGACGTATAGCCAAGTGGGCAATGGAACTAGCGAGTTTGATCACATTGTTGCTGCCCGAACGCTATTAAGTCACAAGTCTAGCTGACTTTGTCATTGAATGGACTGCCCGCCCAAATCGAGGAAGCTCGAGCAACTTTGATGAACCCTCTTGGACCATGTTTTCGATGGCTCGCGCCTTTGGAAACTTCGGGGCTGGTTTTGTTCTCATCTCCCCAAGAGAGCAACTCGATATTCTATCCAACTACACTTTGCGGACTAACAGCGCTGCAGATCGAGAACCCTCTCGCCGGACTAGGCGTGCAAAGTAAGCTTGGTGTCCAGCGGTATTTGTGAAGGAGATTCACAGCTGGTCATCAATCAGGTTAACAAAGAATGCTCGGTCTTTGCGATGACTCAATGGCGCGATACTGGTTGAAGTGAGGAAGTTGGGCGGCATTTTCGATTTTTCGAAGTGCTCTTCGTGCCGGGAAGGACAACTTCTGGCGACCAACTATCAAGTATGGATCCTCCGCGCGAACACCGCTCCGGCGTGGTGCTCGTCGAGCACCTTCACAAGCCCTCAATCACGTCTCGGACGAAACAGCGAAGGCAATGGTCTTGTCTCCGTTATCGGCGGTGCCAATTTGGACAACGCCATTTATCCGGTACCTTGCGGATGGGACCACCTTAGACAGCCGAAGCGGCGTTCCGGCTTACAGGCGTGCTGCTCCATACAAGCTTATGGATGGCACCCTTTACCGTCAAGGTGCTGGGAGTTCTCTCCAAGTGCATCTCTAGCAGGAGGTGTGTTCCTTCTTAGGGACATACGAGGGGTGCTATGTAACCACGCCTCCTTGAACTACTGTGCGGCCAGCGTTTAGCATGGGCTATTGGCCCTTGCGTTACAAGATGCCGGGACATCGTGACTAAGTGCAAGGCTTGCCAATTTCACGCCCGGAAGGCACACAAGCCGCCCAAAGAGCTCAAGCAAGATCCCCATCTTGGCCTTTTTCCACATGGGAGTGCGGATGCGCTCGGCCCATTCTAAAGTGCAGGGCTATACACACTGCTGCGTCGCCATAGACACTTTTACAAAGTGGATTGAGGCGAGCCGTGTCGTCTCTTCACGCCAAAGCGGTGTTACGCTTTTCAAAAACAGCGTGGTCAGCGCTTTGGGATTCCCATAAGCTGATCACGGATAGAGTACCGAGTTCGAAGCGAGCTATTCGAGAATCTGCGACGAGTGGGTACCAAGAGGTGTTTCGCCTCGTGGCATCCACGAGCAATGGAAGCGATCGGCGAGCTAACGGACGAGATAGTCGGGGTATTAAGCGGCGGGTATTGCTGCTCTCCGTGAGCACTGCAAAGGCACAGGTTGACGAAGTCCTTCCGTCCTACGGGCGATTCGCACTACTGCCCGGCGAGGCGGCGGAAAACTCCTTTCCAATTGGTCTATGGTGCGAAGCCATCACGCCGCGAAATGCGTACTCGGTTAGCCCGCCGCGAGCTCGGTCAACAGTTGACGGCGAGCAAAGCGCCTCCTCGATCTCGATCTCCTCGAAGGCACCGCGACCGGGCACAAATCGAGAATGGCACGCTACCGGCAAGATCTTCGCCCGCAGCTGCGCCCGTCGATTCGACCTAGGAGCTTTGAAGGCGGGCGACCTCGTTACTGCGCCGTGTCAAAAACTTGTCCAATGCCAACAAGTTAACTCCTCGTTGGGAGGCCCGTTCACGATCGTTTCTCTGCTACGGCCGGGGCTGTTAGCGCTGGCTATGGAGGGCCGAGAGAGTTGACCGGCCTTGGAACATCGACCGGCCGTAAGTTCTTTGTGTAGGTCTTTTACGTGTTTGCAGCTGCGCTTCTTGTAAACTTGGCGCCTTGGATTAGTCCAAGTCTCTCGGGCACCATGTAAAGTTCAATCAATTCTTGATGAATCCTCGCGGCCTCTGTGCCCTTTTCCTGTTTGTCTACTCAGACTACTTTCTCTCTGGTAACACTTGATGGCTGCCGGTCTTGCGAACTCTTGGCTCCGCCAATCTTAAGGATTTTCCCTACCGTGTCTAGTCTCGATAGGTTCCTAAACTTCGAGGTTGCATAACAGCCTTTCCACCTTGCGGCTAAATGCTGCTCTCGTAAGCCCTCATGGCGGAGCACTTCTTGCTTTCGGCGCGACCACTTGGCAAAGCCTGCTCTCGTAAGCCCCATGGCGAAGGCACTTTCCTTGTTCGGTTACTCTCGGGCGCTAACTTCGTCAGCGGCGGTGTGGAACAAATCGAACAAGGTTGGTGTCGCTCTTTCTCTCTCTGCGTGCTCGAGTTATAGCTTAGGTTCTCGAGCATCGTCCGTCACCGAGGGCTAGGGTGTCGCTCTTCCTCTTGTGCACTGTTAGGGTTCTTAAACTTCAGGTTTCTAGCGAGATACTGTGAAGTGGGAGTTAGGCTAAGCGCTCTCTAGGTTTTCTTAAACTTCCTAAGCCTTGTTCGCTTTTCTCTTAGTTACATTCGTTCTTGTCTTTTTTGCTGCTCTCTCTTTGCGAGGAAAAGGTAAGTCTTTATTAACAAAATTTGCAGGTACAAAAGTCCATCGGGTTCTGACCCTCTGACTACCTAGAAGCGAGTTGCTCCTTGAGCTCTCGATCACTTCCTTAAAGCGCGAGGACTTCCCCTTGGGCTTTGAACCCCTCTCGGCCTCGGCTTCGGGAGGCGATCGGCTTCCTCCTTGCTGCTCTGAGTACTGCTCCGTCGCCTTGCGGAGAGCCTCGACTTCTTGGTCTTGGCACTTGGTGGTCGGTCGAGCCTCGCTCAGCTAAATCGGCCTCGGCAGGTCTTGAGCTGCTCGTCCGGCTCCTTGACCTTCTTCTCCTTGGTGATCGCCCTCACCGCCATCCAGCGCATCTCCTCAATCTCCTCTGTGAAGCCCACGGGGTTGAGATCTTAGCTTGGAGTCCAGCGGATGTCTGCTCCTCCTTGGCATTTGGGCTTTTAGCTTCTTGGCTTCCTCCACTGGCTGGTTCGCCGATGGGATGGTCGGCAAGCTGCTCTTCAAGCCACTTCGTGTGGCCCGCTTCTCCTCAGCGGTGCTGCGCCTTCACGGCTTCTTGTGCAGCTCCTCGGCTTCCTTTAGGAGAGCCTCGGAGGAATGCCTCTCCTTGGTCAACAGCCTTGAGCCTCTTCGCTTTCGCCTTGATCGGCTCGGCTTTGGGCGGTAGCGGGCGCTTCCCTTGAGGTCCCCGTGCGGAGATGCTCCGGAGGGGCCTTGATCTGGCCCGTTCGATGTAACCCCATCCTCGAGCTCGGCCATGGTATCTCTAAAGACACGAGGGAAGATCTACTCAGAACACTGCGACAACACATTCAAACTAAGCAAAATTTGGTCTTGGTGTTTACCTTGCCAAGTCGGCGCTTGATCCAGCGCGAGGCGGTCCTCGAGGCCATCGTCCGAAGCCCGCTCATGCGGGATGGTGGCAGCGTCCTTGCCGTCGCCGCCTTGCTCGCTCCTTCTTCTTGCGGGGCGTATCTGCTCGGGAGGCGGGAACAGCAGGCGGCGCTTTCGATCTCGCGCACCTTCTCCTCTTCCTCTTCCTCTTCCGCGAAACGTCTTGGCGGGCGAAACCACTCCGCTCGATGGCGCCGTTGTTTCCACCGGCGGGGCGACACCTTTCGACCTGCTGGCGTCTTCTTGCTCCTGGCGGCGGGGATTTCACCTTCATGCGGAGAATCCGTCGCCTCGGTAAGCTGCCCCTGCGGCGAGTCGAGCAAGACCGGTGCTCGGTCCATACTGGCGACTTCGAACCATCGCCTTGGCCCGAAGTCCGTGGCGCCCTCGCCGCCACTTTTGCCTCCACCGCTCCGCATCTTTGGCGTCGATCGCTTTCCTTTGGAGCCAGCGGCAGCGAGCTCCACGCCCGCCGCTTGTCCTTGAGGCTCGCCAGCCTCACTTCAAGTAGCCGTCGTGCGAGATGCTCTGGCGGCGGCGACGCTCGGCGCCTCCTCGGCGTCGTCATGGCGGTCTCTCCTGGGCGGTGATGAGCGAGAGTTGGTCGTTAAGTCTATCTGAGTCGGGAAGGTGGAAAGATCAAAAGATCGATTTCTACATACTGCCGTGGAGGCTTGATCTGATCTTCCTCGCGGAACTTTCCGCCTTTTCTCTCGGGGCTCCTTGGCGGCTTCTCCGCTTTGGCCCTTGGGCGTTAGCGGCGATGAGCTCGGCTCACTGGTGGTGAGCACTCCTCTCGCGCTTAGCGCAGAATTTTTTCCTTCTTGCGCGACCTCCTCTTCGAGCCTCCTCTGCTTTCGGCGACACATTCGAGCCGCGCCAAATGGCGGGTGAGTCTGCGAGTAAGCGCCCTAAGCCGGTCATGTTCATTACCTCTTCGTCGCTTTGCTCGGCGAGAGGAGGAGGGCTTAGTCTCTTCCATTGCTGGCTGGCCGCATGCGCTTAGTGCACTTTCGATGCAGCTCAAATCGCCCATGGTGGTCTCTTCGGCAGGTGGCGACCGCCGTGTGTCGCGGCGAGCTCCTTGTCGGCTTTCGGCCGCCACCTTGGAGCTTCGCGACCGCCTTGGTCTTGCCCTTCCTCACTTTCTCCTTCTCGGACCGGAGGGTCCTCTACGATCCTCAAGGATCGGTGGTCCTCTGCAGCGTTGTCGAAGTGAGCTTTAGCACTAAACAACGCCATAAGTCTAGCAACACTGGTGGGTGTAAGTAATTTACCTACTTTGTGCGGGCGAGCGCGTTCCTCGGACAAGTATAGGCCACCTCGCGGTGACCTCGTGTCCTTCTTGCCGCCTTGACATGGTGTCGACCGCTTCGGTCACCCATCGTCGGTTAACTTCTCTGCGGCGGGATGGAATCGTTAAATTCTGTTGGGAGAAAAGCGATCAATGAAGAGGTTGAGTCTTAAAGGCACTTACCGTGCTCTCCTTGTGATGTCTTCCCATCCCTCTATCTTGTAGAAGGATAGGACCTTCTCACTTGTGAGACAGATTACATTATTTGTGAAGTCCGGATGATCTCCCTGCCCGTGAGCAAGGCTCACGAGGAAGCGATCTTCCTGTCGGTACCAATCCTCGGCGGACATCTCGGCCGAGGCATTGAAATTCCTTCGCGGCGCCTTCCGGTGAAAGCGAGTTCTTGTCGCCCGCTCCGCTTCTTTGTAGAACCACCTCACCACCGCGCCCGCCAGTGGCGGGGTGGGCGAGATCTGGCGTCGTCGTCGGTGGCAGGCTTGGTAGTAGCACCCCAGCGGCGCGGCGGAGCTGCTCCCTCGTCCTTTGTGTAATAGTGGAGGAACGGCCTTGGTGGATCGATGCCCGATAGCCCTCGCCGCAGGTGTGCGAAGGCGGCCATCCCCGGAGGATCTTTCATTCGGATTGAGGTTCGCCACCTCCAATCGCTGATGTTCAAGAAGGCCTCAGAAGTCGCTTTGGGAGATCATAACCGAGCAGTCTGGCTGTTGAGTTAACGAACTCTCCCTCCAGTGACTCAGGAGTATCCTCCTCTCGAGGCGGCCTCCACTACGGTATCAATGTGGCCCTCTTCCTCCCAGACCTTGAGGTCCTCCTCGGTCGAGCTAATACCGGTGAACTTGGCCATAGCGTTTCCCGGAATGGGCGAGCAAGGTTGGTGGTGGAGCTTGGGTGCTTGATCTTTGGCGTGGTTGGAATTAGGGCTTAGAGAGGAAAGCGCGAAACAGTGGTGGCTGCGGCGGCAGGTGCTTTATAGTCCGTATAAGCGGCTCTGCAGCGGTTTAGTCCCCAAAGCGGCTAGTTTTTACTACAAGCTGCTAGGTAAAGCAGTGCTTTGTTTTCCTTTGCTTGCGATAAGGAGATTCTGGTTGAAGTGCGCCGCGGCTATTTTTCGATGTCTGCACTTGAAGGTGAGTCTTTCTGCTTTCGGACGGATGTCGTTCACTGTTGGCCCTATGAGTTGCTCGGCTTGTCGGGTTTATTCGGTCCCGAACAAGTCTTGTTCGGTTGAACCATGACCTGTTGATTACTTTGTTACATGTCTTTGTGGCGGGAAAAATACCCTCTTCGTGACTTTGAGTCTCAAGGGGCGACCCACTCTAGTGAGTCCTTCCACTTGAGTCTCGGGGGCTAAACATCGAGGATTAAATTACGGCTCATTGCCATGGCCCACTCACTGACGGCCCGATCAAACAACCTACGAGGCCTAGCTCACTGGAAGGTTCTATCAGCCCATATGCATCTGCGAACGGCTTCTGGTGGCGTGGTGCGTAGTAATGAGAATCGTGTTTGAGTCCGTCTCGAACAAAGTTACTGCGACTACGTGAAGACCGGGCGTTGGTTTCCGGATTGGATTAGGAGTCGTGATCCTCAAGACTAGGGTATGCCTTATACGCCTCGGGATATATTTGGCATGTATGAGTTCGTTGCGATCTCATAGTTAGCAGGCCGATATTCCCTCGGTAGATCGGTTTAATGCGCACTATATAAACAAAGGCCCCTGACGTGTAGAGGACTCCGGGCATTGAGTTTTACATCTTGGTATCTAGCGTGGGGCTCCGGCATTGAGTTTACATCTTGGTATCTAGCGTGGGGCTCACGGCACTTAATCTTTGCATTATTGCTTCACTGTACACCCATAATCTCGTGAGACTTGTTAGTCTCGCGAGCCATCTCTTAATATTCATCTCGATATATAAGAAAAATTTGGACGTGAGGCTATTATCTCTCCCGAGAGGCTGAACGAGGATAAAACCCACATCTCTGTTAGATTCTTTGTTAAGTGGTTGTTAGGCGTGTCTCTATCTCAATCTTAAGAACCTTAGTGTAAGGATCCTAGGCGAGAGGGGGTGAATCGGCCTTTTTCAAATTTACTTCTCTCGATTAAGCAGTTTACTTAATCAAATTAAGAGCCCAAACTATCGATTGACCTAGAGTCTAGTTTGGAAATGATCACAATAATGCTGGCGACTACTAGGAGGCTCGATGGCACTCACATGCAAGCGATCAAGACAATATGCGTAATTAAACAAGTAAGATGAGAAAAGCGCAAACCGAGGTGTTTACGAAGTTCGATGCTCAACACATGAGCACCCTCGTCTCCGATTGAGAAACTTCTCACCGAGAGAAGTCGGGACTCTCTCGTCCCTAGCCCTCAATCCACTCATGGTAGCTCTTCACCCAACACATGGTAGGCGAGCTCCAAGCCTTCACCTGAGGCGGAGTTCTCTCTGGCGAGAGCACTCACACCCCCGGCACCGACACAGCGGCACCGACCACCGACACCACGGTGGGTTTAGTCTCAACACATGAGACACCCCCAACACATGGAGGATTTGGCTCCGACACACGGAAACCGTGGCACCCCGACCACGGAGATGGCCGCCGACACACGGCGGACTTGTGCCTCAGCGGATGGGCCGGATGTAGTCGTCTGGTTGATGAAGCCCGTGGCGTGGCAGCGATCTCTCGGCGGCGAAGTCCCAAAGCACAAGATCGAGATCGTCTCTCACCACTACCCTTCTCCTCCCATGAAAACTAGGGCAACAACGCCATGGGAGATGGGGCAAACCTTGAAGATGATGGGAGGAGGTAGGGATCACCTTCTTCTTCTCCTTCCTCTCTTCTTCTCCCTCTCAATCTCTCAAGCACATGGAACCCTAGGTGGAGGTGGGTGCCATGGGAGGAGCTCTCATGGGTGGCTAAGGCAAGGGGTGGGCGCTAATGATGGCTCTCTCCATTTTACCCGTGCACCAAGCCCTATTTATAGGCCCAAAGGCGGAACCCTAGGAATGGGCGGCTCAGATTAAATCGCGAGTTTTGGATCACTCTATCGGACGCCGTCCGGTTCCGTCGGGCCGCCGTCCGGCGATGGAGTTTTACCAAAGTTCGAACTTGACGGGCCGCCCGTCCGGTTGGTTCATCGGACAAATCGTCGGTGAGCTAAGCGTCTTGGCGTGAGCAGTGCCCACCAGTGTTTGGTCGCGGGATTAGCCGTGGTCGGGCGCTGTCCGGTCTGTCGGGCCCGTCCGGCGGTGACTCTGTCGCACCCGTTGACGAGCGCCCGTCCGGTGCCGTCGGATGCTCACAGAGATCTGATGAAGCTTCGCCGGGCGCCGTCCGTCATTGTCGGGCGCCGTCCGGCGATGGCTATGAACCTGAGACTTAGCCAATTTTGAGTTGGTCGTTGGAATCCATTGCTGTCGGGCGCTGTCCGAAACCGTCAGGCGCCGTCCGAACGGCGGATGTGATTTTGAGGACTTAGCGGTGGCTTGTGCTCACCACGCCCGTCCGGCGGCTATCGGGCCTTGATCCGGTGGGGCTAAAATTTTCCCTCGAGTTTTGACTATACCGACTTCGTCCAAGCGTCACACCTAGGGTTGTTGGCCTATCTTGTCGACTTGTGGAATTGGCGGGAGGTTTTGCGCCTAAAAATATCGGCTTTGAACTTGGCGGCTACGAAAACACAGACATTTGTACTCCCGAACTCTCGAACCACGGACACTGGCATCTCTAGAACCGCTCGAACTCACTCGGATGGTGGAACTTGTGCTCGATGGGACCTACAACGGAGAGATGATCTTACGGACATCAATGGGCGGATGGGCGAAGCGATTTTCTTACAAGGAAAATAGAAGAACTAGAAAATAAGATCCTTAGCCTTGATGCGATCCGTCGAGGCCGGTTAGCATCAATTACCAAAACATTAAGCCCAAGGGAGGCTTGATCTTACACTTAGCGACTTGAGATCGATATCTCAACCGTCGACAGCTGGCCGTACCAAGAGAAACGTCTAGCCCGCTGGGGCCATCCCCGAGCTTGACCAGGACAACCACGCCTCCCTCCGTCCTAACCAGGAGCGTGGCGCACCTCCCAGGCTATCCTTAGCCCGGGAGAGGGCCCTTGAACAGCTCGCTGTTCCTAGGCAGTGGCGGCAATTATCATGCCCACCATGCTTTCCTCTGCCTTGGCCAGGAAGCGTACCCTCTCAAGGGTATTGGTAGCCAGGGGAAACCCTGGCGATTAGCCATGCCGTTTGTCCCTTGGCGGTCTGCCAGCAGTATCGCGCTCGCTGGCGCCCCCAGGTGTGACGAGCTAGCTCCAACCAGTCAATGCTATATTGGGGGTAAAGGAAAGTGCTTTCTCCCTGTGCAGGCTGCTGCCCCATATTAGCACACCAAGACGAACACTTGTCTAGTACTAACAAGGCAAGCTTCTTTTTTGCGACCACAGACGGGGCCGGGCCGGAGCAGGATAAGGCGCCGCCACTAAAGATGGACAAAGCATGGATAGGCACGGGGCCCGTGGTATCGGCTCAGAGCACCCGCGGCGCCTATAAAGGGAAGCACACTTGACATAATGACCAAGTCTCGAGGGTAAGCAACACAAGCATCTGAAGCTTCCTTGGCGATGCGATGGTTGTAGCGAGAATAGATTCTAGCCACCTCGGTGTCGAAACTCCACATGGCTCGGGGTCGGCGCCTCCCTAGCTGACCTCGGCCCCTGTCTGATTTCCACCAAATTATCAATGAAATTTGAGTAGAGCTATTACCAGCGATGGGGGCTCGAACGGGGTAAAATCGTTTGTCTCGCCACGGTTTGTATTTCTTTCGCCTCACCTCTCCTCCATCTTAATCTCACCCCACGATGGATCTGTACCCCGAACCAGTTGCACGGACACGGTCCGGGAAGACAGCGGCGAGCCCTTGAGCTCGGCGCCACCGACTGCTAGGAAGGATTGTCGTTGGACCTCATTCCAACTACAAATCGTCTGCGGTCCGTGGACCCGAGCCTGTGATTGGCGCGTTCCCGAACACCGGCGGTGGCGCCCACCTTGAGGGCACATGAGCAGCCCTCGAGTCCACTCCCTCGGACATGCACGAGGTTACGAGCAGCGGCGAGGTCCTGGACCTCGAGTTCGATGAGTGCGATGATCTGGATGACCTAGGTCCATCGTACGAAGGATGGCGGAAGGATTACCTCGCCGAGGTCGAAGCCGGGGCCGATGAGATGGTGGTCGACGCCTCCCTCGAGTCAGGGGCAAAGCTCCACCCGAGTTGCTCCACGAGATGGACCGCCGATGACTCACGTCAGCGAGACTCCCATGCAGTTCGAGCCGCTCGGCGGTTCCGCCTCTGTGGGTGACACCAGGACGTTTCCCCCAGCCTCGCGCACGTCTCGCAGCGTCTTTGCGGCCTCGACCAACGACGACGTCCGGAACATGGAGGACCAGGAGATGCAGCGCCGCCGCGCTGTAGCCCGGGACTTCTTCCGTGACTCCGTCCACCGCACCATGGCTGAGATTTGCCGCGAAGACAACCCGCGCACCCCGGCTCACGTCCGGCCGGTCGACTCGCTCGTGGATGCCGTGACCAACCAAATCCGGCGCAGCCACCAGAAGGCGCGCGCAATCGTCCGGGTTGTCCGCGACTTGGAGAAGGATCCCCATGGCTTCTCCATGGCTGACCTAGGTCGGTCGCCGCTAAGGGCCTCGTTGACATCACGATCGGCCCCGACCGGCCACGCACCCGGGTGATGGGCGCCGCGGACGCTTTGCCCGGTGGCTCTCACGGCCGCTCCGCCTAACCATGACCTCTCATTGTCGGGACACGAGAATGAGTCGAGTCCCATACGTGCTTTACTGTTCTAGTCCACGGATCGATAGCTAGAACACCGCGGATATCAGACTCTTGGGTCATAGCCATCAAGCGAACAAACTTTATTACATCAGAATATTAGCCAAGATGGCCTTTACATCGTCAGCGCCCGGCGTGGTGTTTAATACAAAAGGTAGCACGCGAGGCCTTACAGCAGCGGAAGACTAAAATACAAGTTCAACTTCAAAGACCAAAACAAAGGCGATTCCCATAGGCAAAGCTGTAGTTAGCGCTCCTATACGTCGGAATAATCTTCATCTTGAATCCCGTTGGTGAAGCCATCATCCTCGTGCACCACCTCGTCATGGAACATCTTCTTCTAGTGGCAACCTGCTCGTTGGAATGAGCTGCCCGCATGAAAGGCGGGGTGAGTACTGAATACTCACACAAATCATGGATACCACCTGCACCAAAATCAAATCATGGGGATAAAATCCGGCCCATTGCCATGCCCACTCCTGGCCCAATCGAAACGACCTACTAGGGCCCGGCTCACTGGATGGTTCTATCGGCCCATGTGCATCTGCGAGCGGCTTCTGGCGGCGCGGTGCGTAATAGCCTAGGATTAGTGTTTGAGTCAACTCGAGCGAGTTACTGCAATTTGCGTGAAGACCTCGGCGTGGTTTCCCGGTTGGAGCGAAGTCGTGATCCCCAAGACTTGGGTATTCCTTATCTACCTCGGGATGTATCGGCATGTATCTGAGTTAGATTCGATCTCCTAGTCGGCCGGCCCGATTATCCTTGATGGGTCGGTTGCTCCATATTATATCATGCGGGGCCTACTGCGTGTAGAGGGGCCAAGAGACTCGCATTATCGCGTATTACTTCTGTACACCCATAATCCCGTAGAGACACTGTCGTCTCGTCGATAATTCTCTTGTAATCATCTTTCATATATAAGAAAATTTGGGCGTAGGGCTATTATCTCTCCGAGAGATCTGAACGAGACAAAACCCTTGTCTCCTGTTCATCGTTGATTGTTGTTCGTGTTGTTCGGCGTGTCTCCTATCTCTCCTTTTCAAGAACCTTAGTTGACTTGAGATCGATATCTCAACCGTCGACAGTTGGCGCCGTCCGTGGGGATTTTAGTAGATCGAGCATGTCGAACTCCATCAGCGACCAGGGATCTCTTCCTGAGGACTATGACTCAGAAGGGCAGGATGTCTCATCTCCTGCTAGATCGGATCGATCCGTTCGATCTCGATCGCTCTCCGTATCTGGGACAGAAATCTCCGGATATGCTTCGGAGATGGTCTTGGATCAAGCTCCTGTCATTGACGATGAATCGGAACCGGCGATCTATCGATGGTTTAGATCTTTGGATTCAAAGGCTATGTCGATCGATTCCTCTGTGGCGACACGGTGATGACACCGTCTAAGCGGCCAATGCACGGCCACCGTAGTATCAACATGGCGGTGCGAGAATCGGTGGCGGCGGCAGATCGGGCGATCAATTACGCTCGGCACCAAGATGAGGCCGTGCTAGGCGCTGCAAACAAGATGTTGTTAAATCGCGGCCTTGATGAGTCCATCAATCAGAGCTTGGCGCAGATCCGCGACCAGCGCAAGCGACAGTGTCACGACCCGCCTCGTGCGCCTACGGCAAGACCCTCGGCAGAAGTTCAGCCTGCTCGGGTTGAATCCCCGCGTGACCAGACTCCGGTCGGACAAAACGCGGACACCTCAGGGATCCCAGGACCCCTTGAGCAGAGTCGGGAACGACTTCAAGCCCTGGCAACGGTGATTAGATCTGCAAACTAGGACAATCTCGCCCTCATGGGCGATGCTGTTGCTTCTCACCTTGAGCGACTGGCCAAAGGCCTTAAGTCTATAGGTGAAATTAACACCTCATCCGAGCGTATGATCGGCTGTCAGGTGAATTCGGACAGCGAGCGCTCCGATCGATGGCGTGACCACCATCACCGTCGAAGGATCACTGTCCACGAACAGGCTACCCGTTGTCGCCGTCGCTCGCCAAGTCTCCGTGGTCACCGCGACCACGAGAGGCAGCGTCGCGTCACGGCGATCCGCAGACGATCCCTCGCGAGGCGTGTCGTAGCAACCACGAGGAAGGAGCGTGGAGGACTGTCCGGAAGAATTTCTCGGCGGAAACCTCCCATTCAGCAAAGTTCCTCCGCCAGGACCGGCGTCTTCTCAAGGCTAGGTTACTGCGAGAAAGTGGTGATGCGTCTGACTTGGGCTGCAAGGCCTTTTACAGCGAGCTCCGTCTTTGTCGGTGGCCTTCAAGTTTAAACCGGTCACATGAAGAGTACAATGGGACCCAAAACCGGAGGAGTTCCTTTCCATCTCGCTCTGACCATCGTGGCGGCGGAGGTGACGAGCTAGTCATGGCAAATTACCTTCCATTTGTTCTCGGAAAGCGGCTGCTCGAACGTGGTGTTCAACCGGCAAGAGGGTTCCATCTGCTCGTGGAACCAGCTTTGTGGCCTTCGATTGCTGATTTCGAGCTATTCTGGCGTGCAGGCAAATAGGATGATCTGCACGGATGATCCAAATGAGCAGGGAGACCCTCCGCAACCGTGAAGCGTTTCATTAAGATCCATAACCACGATCCCGAACATCTCGGATGAATCCATTGTCGCGTCTTCAAAAGCGGAGTCATGACGAGTGGCTCACCAGGATCTCGAGATCAATGAGACTGGACCGCCAACGACTTTGTTCAAAGCGGTGATCGCTATGCCAATGTGGCGAGGCGTGTTCGATCAAAAAGCGTTTGACAAGGCGGCTGCCGCGCCCGACTGGTGTGGATGAGAAGAAGAAAGCGACAACAATCACGGTGACAAGAAGTCCCGGAAGAAAAAGAATAAAGGTGATCACGAACAACACCGTCGCGGTATAGATCGCACACCTCCTCCCAAAGGCAGGCGGGAGAAGCCCAACAACAAGTACAAGGGCAAAAGCCGCCCGGGGAAACAATCAAGGCAAGAAAGGTCGGTGACCGATATTGCAAGTTCCACGAGAACTACGGGCATGACACGCCATTCTGGACTGGTACGCAAAGCTCGAGATTTCTACAGCGGCAAGGGCCCTATGCTCACCACTGCGAAAAAAGGTGATCTTGGCAAGGCCAACGCCAAACCGGCGATGGTGATCGGGACGATGATGGCGAATATCGAGGCCCATGAACCATATCGTCGTCATCTTCAGCGGCTCCTCGGCTTACCCCTTATTGTGACCTCAAGGAAAGGCTGCTCGGGAGGTCCATAACGTCGAGAAGGGCAAACCTCTGCCCGAATCAATGAAGTGGACCGAGGTTGCTATCTCCTTCTCTAAGGAGGATTGCCCCATTGAGATGACCAAGCCTCAGCGGCTCCCACTGGTGGTCGCTCCGACCATCAGCAACGCCAGAGTTGGCCGTGTGTTGATCGACGACGGGTGTGCGCTGGACTTGCTTTTAGCAAAAGTCTTTGACGAGATGCAGATTCCTCGCTCCAAGCTCAAAGAGGTCGCGATACCTTTCTATGGCATCGTGCCAGGAGAAGTTGTTAAGCCGTTGGGCGGATTATTACGCCGTCACCTTCAGTTGTCCCGGCAACTTCGAGACGAGTTGATCACGTTTGGCGTGGTTGACTTCCCATCGCCTATAGCGATCTTGGGCGGCCATCTCTTGGCAAGTTCATGACCATGTCCCACCATGCATACCATTGCGTGAAGATCTACGGGCCCCTAATGGTGTGATCCTTTGTCAAGAGCAACTACAAACACTGCTCACGGATTGCGATGGCGATCCCTAACCACTGTCGACCGGCTTCACCGCGTGGTCGGCGTACCGCATACCAAGTCACTTGCGCCCTAAGGTTTACGTCGGCGGGGAGAGACCAAGTAAGTTCATTGTCTCTTGATGACTCTTCCAAGGCGGTGCATTTGGGGCCAATTTGGACCCCAAATAGGAAAGCAGCTCATTGCCTTCCTCAGAGCTAATGCGGGCGTGTTTGCCTAGGAGCCGTCGACATGCGGAGTCCCAAGGGAGTTATCGAGCACAAGCGGCAATCGAGTTGGACAAAAGCACTGTTCGCGAAGTTCGGCCTTTTCGGACTTCAGCGGGGGGATCATCAAGGATCGACAGGCAAGCTGCTCGCTCTTGGTTTCATCCGAGGTTGATCACACCGAGTGGTTGGACAACCCTTTCATTGTAAAGAAGAAAGCGGCAAGTGGAGGATATGTAGACCACCTGCAGTTTGAGCATTTGCTTGTCCCAGGACAATTTCCGCTACCTCGCATAGACCGGTGAGTCGTAGCATTGCGGATATCCAGCTTTGAGTTTTTAGATGCTTACTCGGTTATCACCAAATAAGCATCTCCCGGAGAGATGAAGAAAAGCGCCTTCATCACCCCTTGGCACTTTACGCTGCTCGACCATGTCTTTCGGTCTGCGCAATCTTTGGTGCCACGTTCAGTAACTTAATGGAAGACTTTCCCGAGCAGTGCGGAAGAAACACGGAGGTCTATGTCGGCGACATAGTTGTAAAAACAAGTATGCTCCGGATCATGTAAAAACACTGGCGGGACTTTTCGTAATCACACCGAGCATCGAATTAAGTTAAATCGAGAGAAGTGTACTTTTGATGTTCGATACGGAATGTTGCTCGATAACGTAATTGGTTACAAGGAATCTCTGCTAACCTGAAAAAATCGAGACCATTGAAAACATACGGCTCAGACCACCATTAAGGAGGTCGAGCCTCGCAAGGCGGAATGGCGCTTTCTGGCGAGTTTATTTCCGCCAAAGCGACGTGGTCTACCCTTCTTTAAGGCCTGCGCAAGCACAATAGTTTCAGTGGGCGAAGAGGCGATAGATCCTTCGGGATCTAAAACAATACTGTCCAACCCACATCTTGACTACCCAGCGATATTGCGAGCAGCTTTTGTTGTATCTTGGTACATGCGCCTGGCGGTGGCCTGTGATCTGACGGTGGAAAGGAAGGCATCGGCGGCCAATCTATTACGTGGCGGTACTTCACGGATCAAAGGCGTTACCACGAGGTCCAAAGTTGCTATATGCCTTGCTCATGGCCTCGAAGCTTCTTTATTATTTCGGCGCATCAAATCTGGTCCCGACCAAGTTCCTCTAGGCGAAATGTTAAGGAACAAGGAAGCGGCGGACGTGAAACTAAGTGGGCAATGGAACTAGCGAGTTTGATATTACATTTCTTTGCTTGAGCGCTATAAAATCTCAGGTCTAAATGACCGTAGTATTGAATGGACTTGCCGCCTAAATCGGGATGCTCGAGCAACTGAAGAAGCATATGACCATGTTCTTTGATGGCTCGCGCTTGGAAACTTCGGGGGCTGGTTTTGTTCTCAACTCCCCACAAGGAGAGCAACTCCGGTTATCGGGGATAAATTCTGACCCATTGCCATGGCCCCACTCACAGCGGCCCAATCGAGCGACCTACGGGGCCCGGCTCACTGGAAGGTTCTATCGGGCCCATGTGCATCTGCCGAGCAGTTTCTTGAGTGACGCGGTCGCATCAACGACCTATGATTCATGTTTGAGTCCGACTCGAACAAGAGTTACTGCAGCTGCGTGAAGACCGGGCGTGGTTTCCGGATTGGATTAGGAGTCGTGATCCCCAAGATTAGGAGCTTATCTTATCTCCGTAGGTTGTATTTAGCATGTGTGAGTTAGTTCACGATCTCGTAGTTAGCTTGACCCGATATTCCTTGGTAGGTCGGTTAGCTCCGTACTATATAAGCGAGGGCAGGCGGCGTTTAGAGGACCCTTAGCGGATAGATTTTAGCATACTACTTTCATGAGACCTCTTTGATCTACTTGAGTTCCTATATAATCCTCTTTGATATAAAGAAAATTTGGGCGTAGGGCTATTATCATTCGAGAGGCTGAACCAGGATAAAACCCTGTCTCCTGTTCGTTCTTTGTTACGTGGTTGTTAGGCGTGTCTCCTATCTCCTCCTTGAAGAACCTTGGTTGACTTGGGTCAATATCCCAACCGTCGGCAGTGGCGCCGGCAAGTGGGGACACGGATCGAGCATGTCGAACTTCGGTCGGCGATCTGAGGAGATACTTCACGAGGGCTACGACTTCGGGAAGGGCGAGGATGTTTCATCCTGTCGGTTTAGATCAATCTGTTCGGTCTCGAACACTTTCCAAATATCTGGGGCGGAGGTCTCGCCTATATGGCGAGAGATAGCGCGGAATCGCACTCCGTCATTGGCGATGACTCTGAACCGATGATCTTTATAGCGGTTTAGATCTATCCGGATTCAAGGCTATGTCGGTGATTATACTGTGGAACACAGCAATGACACCGTCTAGCATACCTTCCTTTGGCCCTTGGCATTAACATGGCGATGTAGGAACCTCACGAGAATCTTGCGAGTACGTGGCGGCTGGCGAGACGAGGCGAGTTAACTACGCTTGGCATCAAGGCGAGATCGTGGCTGCTTTCGCGAGCAAGATGTCGTCGCCACGACCTCGGCGATTCCATCAATCGAGACTTTAGCGCGGTTTCGCGATCGATTATAGCGGCGGCGTCGCGACCCATCTCGCGTCGCGGCGCTAAGTCTCCGCGAAGCTTCTCTGTTGGTCAATTCCCGCGTGGCCGGACTCGATCGGGCGAGCAGCGGATGGTTCGAGATCCGGGACCTATAGATCGAGTCGAGAAGCGGCTCGAAGCTATAATGCGGTCCTCGAATCCACCAATCAAGCTGATCTCACCGCATAGGCGTCTTTTGCGTCTAACTTAAGCGGTGGTGAAGGCCTAAAGACTCTAGGAGAAGTCAACAACTCCTCGGCGGCCTGATCAAAGCTGCTTTCGAATGATTGGACAGCTCGATAGTTCGCGTGACCCTCGTCACCATCGAAGGATCACTTGTCCATGGCGAGGCTACCCATAGTGCGCCGTCGCTCGCCGAGTCCTCGTAGTCATCGCGACCACGAGAACAGCGGCGCGCGATGACCGCAGACGGTCCCCTCGTGAGGCGCGTCGTCGCGACCACGAGGAAGGGCGTGGTGGATTGTCTCGGAGAAGTTTCTCGGCGGAATCATCCCGTTCAGCGGGAGTTCCTCGCGCGCAGGACCGCGTCTTCTCAAGACTAGGTTACATCCGGGAAAGTGGCGGTCATATGCCTTGCTGCGGGGCTTTCTCGGCGAGCTTGAGAATTTGTCGGTGGCCCTCAAAGTTCAAGCCGGTCACATGGAAGTACAATGGGACTCAGAACCGGAGAATTCCTTTCCATCTCGCTCGGCCATCATGGCGGCGGGGTAGCGAGCTTCGTTATAGCTAACTACCTCCGGCTGTCCTTGAGTAGCTGCTCGGGCGTGGTTGTTCAATCGGCGGGAGGGTTCCATCAGCTCATGAAACCGGCTTTGTGGCCTTCGATCGCTAATTTCGGGCTGTTACGTGCGCAACCGTGAAGCGTTTCATTAAGATCCATAACACAATCCGAACATCTCGGATGAATCTATTGTCGCGCCTTCAAAAGCGGAGTCATGACGGCGTATCACCGAGATCTTGAGATCAATGAGACTGGACCGCCAGCGACCTGTTCAAAGCGGTGACCGCTATCCAATAGCGAGCGTGTTGATACAAAAGCGTTTGACAAGGCGGCTGCCGCCCAACCTGGTGTGGATGAGAAAAAAAGAAGCGCTGATAACCACGGTGACAAGAAGTCCCGGATGAAAAAGAACAAAGGTGATGCGAACAATACCGTCGCCGGTATAGATCGCGCACCTCCTCCCAGAGATGGGCGGGAAGAAGCCCAACAATAACTACAAGGGCAAAAAGCACGCTCGGGGCGGACAAAGCGGGAAAGGTCAAGCGACCGATTTTGCAAGTTCCACCAACACTACGGGCACGACATCGCCCTGCAGAACTTGGAACTTGCAAAGCTCGAAGATTTCTACAATGGCAAGGGCCCAATGCCCTACCTGCCGAACAAGGTGATGCAGGTGAATAGCGCCAAACCGGCGATGGTGATCGGGAAGATGATGATGAATATCAAGAGTCCGTGAACCATATCGCCGTCATTTTGGCGGCTCCTCGACTTATACCTCTCGGCTGCGACCTCAAGGAAGCTTTCGGGAGGTCCTAGCGTCGAAAAGGCAAAACCTCGGCTGAATCGATGAAGTGGACCGAAGTCCCCATCTCCTTCTCTCAAGAGGATTGCCCCTTTGGGATGACCAAGCCTCGGCGGCTCCCTCTGGTGGTCGCCCGACCATCGACCAGCGAGAAGTTGGCCGTGTACTTCGTGAGCGGCGGGGCGCTTTGGACTTGCTACTGCTAAGATCTTGGGCGAGATCACGATCCCTCGTTCTAAAATTGAAGGAAATCGCAATGCCCTTCTGAATTGTTAGGGAGAAACATCAAGCCGTTAGGGCGAGTTGTCTGCCGATTACCTTGACAGCAAGCAACTTCGAGACGAGTTGATCACTTTCGTGGTGCGACTTCCGTCAGCGTATAGCGCGATCTTGGGCGAGCCATCTCTTGGCAAGTTCATGGCGTGTCCCATCATGGATATCATTGCGTCAAGATACGAGGCCCTAATGGTGTAATCACGGTCAAGGGTAATTACAAAATTTGCTGCGGATTGCGACGGCGATCCCTCCATACTGGTCGACCCGGCTTCGCCTGCAGCGATCTGAAGTTCCATGAGCCAAATGCACAGCGCAAAAGTCTCCCTTCAGCGGAGGGAGAAACCAAGGAAGTTCATTTGTCCCTTAATGATAATTCCAAGGCGGTTCACTTGGGGGCCAATTTGGACCCTAAATAGGAAAGCGAGCTCATTGCCTTCCTCAGAGCTAATGCAGATGTGTTTTTGCAGGAGCCATCGACATGCCGGAGTCCCAAGGAGGTCATCGAGCACAAAGCGGCTGTCGGGGACAAAAAGCACATTCGCGGAAGCTTCGTCGCTACGAGATTCAAGCAGGGGATCATCAAAGATCGACAGCAAGCGCTCATTGCGGATTCATCCGAGGTTGATCACCAAGTGGTTAGCCAACCTGTCATTGTAAAGAAGAAAGCGGCAAGTGGAGGATGTGTGCCGATCACACGGATCTGAGCGCTGCTTGTCCTAAGGACAACTTCCATTGCCTCGTATTGACCGGTGGTCGATCATTGCGGATCTTGACTCTTGAGTTTTTAGATGTTTACTCGGTTATCACCAAATAAGCATCTCCCGAGGATGAAGAAAGCGCCTTCATCACCCCCCGGCACTTTACGCTATATGACCATGTCTTTCGATGCGCACAATCTTTGGTGCCACGTTCGGCTTAATGGAAGACCTTCCCGAGCAGGCGTGGAAAAACACGGAGGTCTATATAAGCGACATAGTTGTAAAAAACAAGTTTGCTTGAGATCATGTAAAAGACACGGCGAGACTTTTAAGTAATCTCACGGGCATCGAATAAAATTAAATCGAGAGAAGTGTACCTTTGGTGTTCGATGCGGAATGTTGCTCGATTATGTTATTGGTTACGCAAGGTATTTACGCCAACCTGAAAAATCGAGGCCATTGAAAATATCACGAGGCTCCAACTACCGTAAAGGAGTCTGAGTCTCCGCAGGCGGATGGTGTTCTAAGCGATTTATTTCCGTCAAAGCGAGCGAGCTGCCCTTCTTTAAGGCCTAGCATAAGCACAATGGTTTCAGTGGACGGAAGAAGCCGATAGATCCTTCAAGATCTGAAGCGATACTGTTCAATCCTCCGTCTTGACTACCCAGCGGCATGGCGGCGGCTCTGCTATACCTGGGTTACCGCGCCACAAGCGGTGGCCTTGATCTTGACCGGTCGAAAGGAAGGCATCGGCGACCAATCAATTCGTGGCGGTATTTCACGGATCAAGGGCGTTACCTTGAGGTCGAGAAGCTGCTCTCGCCTTGCTCATGTCCTCCGGAAGCTTCGCCCTACTTTCGGGCACATCAAATCTGGTCGACCACGTTCCCTCAGGAGAAATCCTCTGGAACAAGGAATCTAGCGGACGTATAGCTTAGTGGGCAATGGAACTAGCAATTTGATCAGTCTTTACGCTGCCCGAACTGCTATTAAGTCACAAGTCTTAGTGACTTTGTCATTGAATGGACTTGCCGCCCAAATCGAGAAGCTCGAGCAACTTTGATGAGCCTCCTTGGACCATGTTTTTGATGGCTCGCGCCTTTGGACACTCGGGGGCTGGTTTTGTTCTCATCTTCCTAATGGAAGCAACTCGATATTCTATCCAACTACACTTGGCGACTAACAGCGGCTGCGGTCTGAAAACCCTCTCGCGGGACTAAGGCGTGCAAGTCGCTCGGTGTCCAACGGCCCAGCGTGAAGGAGATTCACGGTGGTCATCAACGGTGAACAAGAGTATCGGTCTTCTGCGATGACTCAATGGCGCGATACTGGTTGAAGTGAGGAAGTTGGGCGGCACTTTCGATTTTCGAGGTTCTCTTCGTGCCGGGAAGGACAACTTCTGGCCGACCAACTATCAAGTATGGATCCTCACGAGAATCTGCTCGGCGGTGCTCGTCGAGCACCTTCACAAGCCCTCAATCACGTCTCGGGACGAAACAGCGAGGCGGGTGGTGCTGTCTCCGTTATCGGCGGTGCGGGTGGACAACGCCATTTGTCCGTTACCTCGCGAGATGGGACCTGCGGGCAACGGCCGGCGTTCGGCTTATAGAGGCGTCTTTGCTCCATACAAGCTTGTGGGCGGCATCCTTTACCGTCGAGGTGCTCTGGGAGTTCTCTCCAAGTGCATCTCGCGGCGGGAAGGTGTGTTCCTTCTTAGGGACATACGAGGGTGCTGTGTGCAACCACGCCTCCTTGAGAACTACGGTGACAAAAGCGTTTAGCATGGGCTATTATTGGCCTTTGCGTTACAAGATGCCGGAATATAAGTAACTAAGTGCAAGGCTTGCCAATTTCACGCCGGAAGGCACAAGCCTGCCCAAGAGCTCAAACAATCCCCATCTTGGCCTTTTTTCACATGAAATTTGGATCTCTCGGCCTATTTCCTAAAGGGTACAAGGGCTATACACACTGCGTCGCCATAGACACTTTTACAAAGTGGATTGGGCGAAACCGTGTCGTCTCTTCACGCCAAAGCGGTGCATGCGCTTCTTCAAAACAAGCGTGGTCACGCGCTTTGGGATTCCCCACAAGTTGATCACGGATAGCGGTACCAGTTGAAGCGAGCTATTCGGGAATCTGCGAGCAATTTGGGCACCAAGGTCTGTTCGCCTCTATGGCATCCACGAGCAATGGAAGCGGTCGGCGAGCTAGCAGACGAGATAGTCCGGGGTATTAGCGGCGGGTATTTGCTGCTCTCGGTGAGCACAACAAGGCACAGGTTGGCGAAGTTCCTTCCGTCCTCGGCGATTCGCTTTCTGACCGGCCCGGCGGCGAAACTCCTTTCCAATTGGTCTATAGTGCGGAAGCCATCACATCCGCCGAGTTGTACTCGGTTACCTCGCCTGCGAGCTTGGTCAACTTAGTTGACGATGAGTAAGCGCCTCCTCGATCTCGATCTCCTCAAAGGCACCGCGACCGGGCACAAGTCGAATGGCGCGCTACCGGCAAGATCTTCGCGGCATCTTTGCCGTCGATTCGACCAAGGGTTTTGAAGGCGGGCGACCTCGTTACTGCGCCGTGTCGAGAACCTGTCCAATGCCAACAAGTTAACTCCTCGTTGGGAGGGCCCGTTCCACAGTCGTTTCTCTTGCTACTCGCCGGCTGTTACGCTGGCTATGGAGGGCGGGAGAAGGTGACCAACACTTGGAACATCGACCCGACCGTAAGTTCTTTGTATAGGTCTTCGTTTGTTTGCTTAGCCTCCGTTTTTTGTCAAACTTGGCCTTAGTTAGTCCAAGTCTCTCGGGCACCATGTAAGTTCAATCCAATTCTCGGTGAATCCTCGCGGCCTCTGTGCCCTTTTCACTAATTGTCTTCTCGAGACTACTTTATTACGGTAACACTTGATGGTTGCCGACCTTGCGAACTCTTGGCTCCGCACTTTTAGGATCTTTCCCTGCCGTATCTAGTTCGATAAATTCATAAACTTCGGGGTTGCGTAACACGGCCTTTCCACCTTGCGGCTAAAATCTGCTCTCTTAAACCCTCATGGCGAGAGAGCACTTCTTTGCTCGATGCGACCACTTTGTAAAGCTTGCTCTCGTAAGCCCCCAGCGAGAGCACTTTCCTTGTTCGGTTACTCTCGGGCTGCCTAACTTATGTCAGCGAAGCGGACTACGGAATGCATCGAGCAAGGTACACTAGAGAGGACGCCCTATAGCAACATACTCATATGATGCTATATGTACCCATATGTGTTGCGAGGCATCTATAGCATCACATAACGTAGGTGTTGTTATAGGTGGTGTTGCTAGTTGTATGTTGCATCACAAAACTATATGAGTGCGATATGTTTGTATATATGTTGCTAGCTAGCAACATAAATTTAACATCACATGTACATGTTAAATTAGTAGTATCTGCGGTATCACTTAAGCGGTCTATTGCAACATCATTAAATGCAAGTGTATATAATTATATTATTTTTGTATATAATATAGTTGTCACACATAATTTACTAAAATTTATCTTGAACAACTTCGAAATATGGACAATAATCAAAAATGAATTTTATTCATTTAAATATAATATAATGTAATGTACATCACTTCACATACAAATAGAAAACAACTCCTTTGTCCATACATATAGAAGCCAAAGAGTAATTAATAATTGAATTAAAAATATGAAATACAAAAGCGATGTCTACTTAATTCCTATTCTTTTCTATCAAAGCTTCCCATCCTTCGTCTTGGATTGGCTTAACACAATATGCTCTTTCACCTGTTCTTCTCAAGACCAGTACAAAATCACCAATTTTAATTGATCTCAACATGGAAGCAACACTTGGTAGGCATTTTGTGATTGCAACAATACCTTAGCCAAAAAAAGATCGAGAATATTAGCATAGTTGTAAAAAACATTGCTTTGTACCACAAAATTATGAAATTAAACCTACATGAAGAGCAATTTACATAAGCAACAACAAATGACCTTAATAATAAACTTTCAAAATTATGCTAATAATAGCGGCGACTTCAATGGAATCTTAGAAAGTCATCTATATTTTCAACT
>JAYEVB010000440.1:0-10197 GCA_036346415.1 Raddia guianensis
TAATAAGAACAACGTCTGGTTCACTTGCCTTATCTTTGTTTGTGCTGTCCATTCTACATCAATCCATTACACGCAAATAGTGTTGTCGAGGGATTAAATTACGACCCATTGCCATGGCCCGCTCCTGACGGCCCGATCAAATAACCTACCGGGGCCCGGCTCACTGGAAGGTTCTATCGAGCCATGTGCATCTTGCGAAACGACCACATGGCGTGCGGTGTCTTGACCTAAGATTAGTGTTAGTCCTACTCGAACAAGAGTTCTACGACTACGAAGACCGGACGTGGTTTCCGGATTGGATTAGAGTCGTGATCCCCAAGATTAGGAGGTTACCTTATCTACCTCGGGATGTATTTGGCATGTATGAGTTAGTTCACGATCTCGTAGTTAGCGACCGATATTCCTCGATGAGTCGGTTTGTTCCGCTATATAAACCATGTCCTACGGCGTTTAGGGGCATCGGAGATCCTGGCATTGAGTTTTACATCCTAGCGTCTAGCTTAGACCTTAGCAGATAGATTTTAGCATACTACTCTGAGATCTGCTGATCTCGCCGAGTTCCATCTATAATCCTCTTGTATTCATCTACGATATATAAGAAAAATTTGGGCGTGGGCTATTATCTCTCTGAGAGGCTGAACAGGATAAAACCCTGTCTCTGTTCGTTCTTTGTTAAGTGGTTGTTGGCGTGTCTTCATCTCCTCTTTGAAGAACCTTGGTTGACTTGGGTCGATATCCAACCGTCGGCAGTGGCGCCGTCCGTGGGGATCGAACCCACGACCGTGGGTTACTGTCACCTTCGACAACCCAAGCAACTTCGACGAGTTGATCACTTTCGGCGTGGTCGACTTCCCATCGGCGTACTGCGATCTTAGGCGAGCCATCTCTCGGTAAGTTTATGGCGTGTCCACCGCTTACCATTGCGTGAAGATCTGGTCTAACGGTGTGATCACGGTCAAGGGCAACCACAAAGCTTGCTCGGATTGCGACGAGCGGTCCCTCATACTGATCGACCAACTTCCATGCGGTCTGAAGTTCCGAGACCAATGCACGCGCCCTAAAGGTCTCCTGCCCGGGGAGAAACCAAGGAAGTTCCATTGTAAACGATGATACTTCAAAAGCGAGTTCAGCAGGCCAATCTGGACCCCAAATAGAAAGCGAGCTTCGTTGCCTTCCTCCGAGCTAATCTGAGATGTATTCGCTAGAGAGCCATCGACATGCGGAGTCCCAAGAGATGTCGAGCACAAAGTGCTGTCGTGGGACAAAAAGCTGTTCGCCCGGAAGCTTCGTCGCTTTGAATTCAAGCGAGGATCATCAAAGATCGACAGCAAGCGCTTCATTCTTTGGGTTCATCCGAGTTGATCACCCGAGTGGTTAGCCAACCTGTCATTAAGAAGAAAGCGGCAAGTGGAGGATGTGTGCCGATCACCGGATCTGAGCAATTGCTTGTCCTAAGGACAATTTCCAGCTGCCTCGTATTGACCGGTGAGTCGATCATTATGAGACCTTACTCGAGTTTTTAGATGCTTACTCGGTTACCACCAAATAAGCATCTCCCGAGGATGAAGAAGGCGCCTTCATCACCCCTTCGGCACTTTACGCTGCTCGACCATGTCTTTCGGTCTGCGCCAATCTTTGGTGCCACGTTCGGTAGCTTAATGGATAAGTCCTTCCCGAGCAGTAGCGGAAAAAACACGGAGGTCTATGTCGGCGACATAGTTGTAAAAACAAGTATGCTCGGATCATGTAAAGACATGGCGGAGACTTTTCCTAATCTCCGGGCATCGAATAAAATTAAATCGAGAGTGTACCTTTGGTGTTCGATCGGAATGTTGCTCGGTTATGTTATTGGCTGCAAGGTATTTACGCCAACCACGAAAAAATCGAGGCCATTGAAAATATCGAGCTCCAACTACCATAAAGGAATCTGGAGCCTCATTTGGGGATAAAGCTCTAGCGAGGTTTATTTCCGTCAAAGCGAGCGGGCGCCCTTCTTTAAGGCCTGCCCGGCACAATGGTTTAGTGGGCCGGAAGAAGCCGATAGATCCTTCGGGACTGAGCGATACTGTCCAATCCTCCGTCTTGACTACCCGGCATGGCGGCGGCTCCTCTTGTCGTGAGGTTGCCGCGCCTGGCGGTGGCCGATCTGGCGGTGAAAGGGAACATCGGCGACCAATCTATTACGTGGCGGTACTTCACGGATCAAAGGCGTTACCACGAGGTCGAAGCTCCTCATGCCTTGCTCTGTCCTCGGAAGCTCGCCACTTCGGCGCATCAAATCGGTCAACCGTTCCCTCGGGAGAAATCCTCTGGAACAAGGAATCTAGCGGACGTATAGCCAAGTGGGCAATGGAACTAGCGAGTTTGATCTTATTCGCCCAAACGCTATTAAGTCCAGATCTAAAGACTTTGTGTTGAATGGACACCTGCCCAAATCGGAAGCTCTGAGCAACTGATGAACCCCTTGGACCATGTTTTTGATGGCTCGCGCCCTTGGAAACTTCGGGGTGGTTTTGTTCTCATCTCCCAGGAAAGCAACTCGATATTCTATCAACTACACTGCGGCGACTAACAGCATTGCAGTCGAGCCCTCGGGGACTAAGGCGTGCAAAGTCGCGGTGTCCACGGTATGTGAAGGAGATTCACGGTGGTCATCAATCGAGTTAACAAAAGTTCGGTCTTGCGATGACTCAATGGCGCGATACCTGGTTGAAGTGAGGAAGTTGGGCGGCATTTTCGATTTTTGAGTGCTCTTCGTGCCGGAAGGACAATTTCTGGCGACCAGCTATCAAGTTCGGATCCTCCGCGAACTTTCCGGCGTGCTTTCGTCGAGCACCTTTACAAGCCCTCAATCACGTCTCGGGCGGCGGCGAAGGCAGTGGTCTTGTCTCCGTTATCGGCGAGTGCCGTTGGACAACGCCATTTGTCCGGTACCTTGCGAATGGGACCACCCGGCAGCGGCGTTCCGACTTACAAAGGCGTCTTTGCTCCATACAAGCTTATGGGCGGCATCGCTTTCGTCAAGGTGCTCGGGAGTTCTCTCCAAGTGCATCTCGCAGGAGGTGTGTTCCTTCTTAGGGACATACGAGGGTGACGTAACAACGCCTCCCGAAACTACAGGGGCAAGGTTTCGCATGGGCTATTATTGGCCCGCTGCGTTACAAGATGCCGGGACATCGTGACTAAGTGCAAGGCTTGCCAATTTCACGTCCGGAAGACACCAAGCCCGCCCGAGCTCCAAACAATCCCGCCATCCGGCCCTTTTCCATGGGTGCGGATCGCTCGGCCCATTCCTATGGGGTACAAGGGCTATACACACTGCTGCGCCATAGACACTTTTACAAAGTGGATTGAGCGAAACGTAACTCTTCCGCCAAGCGGTTGTTCGCTTTTTCAAACGCGTGGTCCCGGCTTTGGGATTCCCCATAAAGCGATCACGGATAGCGGTACCCAGTTAAGCGAGCTATTCGGGAATCTTTGCGAAATTGGGCACCAAGTTGTTTCCCTCGGCACATCCCGAGCAATGGAAGCGTCGGCGAGCTAATGGACGAATAGTCGGGTATTAAGCGGGTATTCTTTGCTCTCGGCGAAACAGCAAACTGGGTTGGCAAGTTCCTTCCGTCCTCGGCGATTCGCTTTCTGACGGCCGGACGGCAAAACTCCTTTCACGGTCTATGGTGCGAAGCCATCTTGCCCGAATCGTACTTTCGGTTAGCCTCGCGAGCTCGGTCAACAATTGCGGCGAGCAAGCGCCTCCTCGATCTCGATCTCCTCGAAGGCACAGCGATCGGGCACAAATCGAAATGGCGGCTACCGGCAAGATCTTGCGAACCTGCGCCGTCGGTTCGACCAAGGGCTTTGAAGGCGGGCGACCTCGTTCGCGCGTGTCGAGAACTTGTCCAATGCCAACAAGTTAACTCCTCGTGGGAGGCCCATTCTGATCGTTTCTTACGCTCTTGCCATTACGCTGGCTATGGAGGGCGGAGAAGGCGACCGGACTTGGAACATCGACCGGCCGTAAGTTCTTTGTGTAGGTCCTCGTTTGTTTGCTAGCCTCGCGCTTTGTAAACTGCGCCTTGGTTAGTCCAAGTCTTCGGGCACCATGTAAAGTTCAATCAATTCTCGGTGAATCCTCGCGGCCTCGTGCCCTTTTCACTGCTTGTCTTCTCAGACTACTTTTCTCTGGTAACACTTGATGGTGCGGCCTTGCGAATTCTTGGCTCCATGATCTTAAGGATTGTTCCCTATCCGTATCTGGTTTCAATAAGTTCCTAAACTTCGGGGTTGCGTAACATGGCCTTTCCCTTGCGGCTAAATGCTCTCGTAAGCCCTCATGGCGAGCACTTCTTGTGCGCGACCCTTGGTAAACTCTCTCGTAAGCCCAGGCGAGACACTTCCTCGTTCGGTTACTCTCGGGCGCCTAACTTCGTCAGCGAGCATCCTCCGGGCAGATCGAGCATGAATGCGGGTGTCGCTCTTTCTCTCTCTGCGTGCTCGAGTTATAGCTTAGATTCTCGAGCATCGTCCGTCTGGGGGTTAGGGCGTCGCTCTTTCTCTTTGCACTGTTGAGTTAAAACTTCGAGGTCCTCGGCGGTTTGGAACGGAGTTAGGCTAAGCGCTCTGGGTTTTCTTAAACTTCCTAAGCGGATTGCTTTTCTCTTAGTTTACGTTCGTTCTTGTCTTTTTCTGCTCTTTCTTTGCGAGGGAAAGGGTAAGTCTTTATTAACAAAATCTGCGGTACAAAAGGTCCTCTCGGATTCTGACCCTCTGCTACCTAAGCGAGTTGCTCCTTGAGCTCTCGACCCTTCCTTGGGGACTTCCCTGGGCTTTGAACCCCTCTCGGCCTCGGCTGGAGGCGATCGGCTTCCTCCTTGCTGCTCGCTGCTCCGCCATGGAGAGCCTCGACCTCTTCGGTCTTGGCCCTTGTTGGGTCGGTCGAGCCTCGCTTCAGCTAACTTCGCCTTTCAGCGGTCTTGCTTTCGTCCGGCTCCTTGACCTTCTTCTCGCGGTGATCGCCCCGCCATCCGCCATCTCCTCAATCTCTTCTGTGATGCCCCGGGGTTGAGATTTTGCAAGAGTCCGCGGATGTGCCTCCTCCTTGGCGGTGGGCCTTGAGCTTCTTGGTTTACGCTGGTGGTTCCGCCCGATGGGGCGCGTCGACAAGTTGCTCTTCAAGCCACTTCATGCGGTCGGCTTCTCTCCCGTGCTCGCCCTCACGGCTGCTTGGCAGCTCCTCGGCTTCCTTATAAGGGCCTCGGAGGCCTCTCTTTGGGCGGCTCGGCCTTGAGCTTCTTCGCTTCGCCGGTAGCTCGGCTTTGGGCGCCTGAGTCTCCGGGATCCTCGTCGGAGATGCTCCGGAATGCCCGGCGGCCGTTCGATGGTGGCGCCATCCTCGAGTTCGCCATGCTATCCACGAAGACGAGGGAAGATCAAGTCAAAGCGCTTTGCGATTCTGATTAAATTGAACAAGGTTTGGTCTTGGGTTTACCTTGCCCGTCTTCAACCCAGCCGGTCCTCGAGCCATCGTCCGCAGCCCGCTTCGTGTGGGATGGAGCGGCGCTCTTGCCGTCGCCGCCTTGTTGCTCCTTCTTCTTTGAGCGCATCGCTTCCGGGTGCGGGAAGCGGCAGGCGGCTTACTTGTCTCCCGCTCTTCTCCTCTCCCTTTTCCTCTTGAAACGTCTTGGGGGCCCTCGCGGGTGGCCCGTTTTTCCGGCGGGGGCGACTTGCTCGACACGCTTCGAACTCTTCTTCCTGGCGGTGGGGTTTCGCCTTTCGCGAAGAATCCGTCGCCTCGGGTGGCTGCCCTGCGGCAAGTGCTGGCGAGACGGTCTTTCGGTCTGCCACGGCGCTTTCCGAACCATCGCCCGAAGTCCGATGGCGCCGCTTCCTACTTTTGCCTCGGCCGCTCCCCGCGTCTTTGGCGTTGATCTTCGCTGGAGCGGCGGGCGAGCTCCAGCCGCCCGGCTTGTCCGAGGCTCGCCCGGCCTCCTTGCCCGTGGGCCGTCCGAATGCTCGGCAGCGGCGGCGCGCTTCGGCGCCTCCTCGGCGTCGTCTGTGGCGGTCTCTTCTTGGGCGGTGATGGGAAAAAGATGATCGTTAAGTCTAGCAGGTCGAAGGTTGGAAGATCTAAAGATCGATTCCTACATACTGCAGTGGAAGGCGATCTGATCTTCTTCGGAACCTTCCGCCTCTTCCGGGGGCTCCTTGGCGGCTTCTCGCCTTGGCCCAGGTGTTCGTGGCGGCGAACTCGGCTCCTCGTGGTGGCGCTCTCGCGCGCGAAAGTTTTCTTCTGGCGACTTCTTCTTGAGCCTCCTCGCTCGGCGACTGTTGCGGCGATCCATGCGGCGAGGTGAGCTTCGTGTGCGCCCGAGCGAAGGGCCATGGTCTTTACCTCTGTCGCTTTGCTGGCGAGAGAAGCGCTGGTCTCTTCCCCTAAGGTGACCAGGCGCCGCTTGGTCTCTTTCGATGCGCTCGTCGCCCGGTGGTCTCTTGGCGGTGGCGGCCCGTGTCATGATGAGCTCGCGTCGCTCGGCCGCCACCAGGCTTTGTGGCCTTTTGCCTTGCCCTTCTCCTTCTCCTTCTCGGACCGGAGAGTTCCTCAGCGATCCTCCAGGATCGAGTTGGTCCTCTAGCGTTTTGAAAGCGGGCGTTAACATTTAAACAACGTTGCAAGTCTAGCAACATAAGTGAGGTAAGTAATTTACCTCGTCTGCGGACAAACACGTTCGAGCAGTGTCGCCCCTCGCCGGTGACCTCCCATCGCTTCTTGCCCGGCATGGCGTCGACCCTTCGGTCACCCGTCGTCGGTTGGCTTCTCTGTGGACAGATGGAGTCGTTAATTCTGTTGGGAGAAATGATCAATAAAAGGTTGAGTCTTAAAGGCACTTACCGTGCTTTCTCCTTGTGATGTCTTCCCATCCCTCTATCTTGTAGAAGGATAGGACCTCTCCTGACCGGACCGGACCACATTTGTGAAGTCGAATGATCTCCACGCCAGGCGGGGCTCACGAGGCGATCTTCTTTGTCGGTACCAATCCTCGGCGGACATCTCCGGTGAGGCATTAATCCCTTCTTGGCGCCTTCGGTGAAACGAGGTTCTTGTCGCCCGCTCCTCTTGTAGAACCACCTCGCCGCCCGCGTCAGTCGGCGGCGGTGGGCGGATCTGACGCGTCGTCGGGTGGCGAGCTTAAGGTATGACCCAGCCAGCGGGCGCTCCTCGTTCTGTGTAGTAATGGAGAAACGGCCCCGGCGGATCGATGCCGATAGCCCTCGCCTGGTGTGCGAGGCATCTGGAGGATGGAGTTGGATTGAGGTTACCACCTCCAATCGGATGTTCAAGAAGGCCTCGGCAATGCTCTCGAAGACCTCAACCGAGCAGTCGCGGCTGTTGAAGGCGAACTCTCCTCGGCGGCTCAGGGTATCCTCTCTCGGCGACCTCCACTGGTGTCGATGTGCCCTCCTCCTCCGGATCCTAAGGTCCTCCTCGGTCAAGCTAGTGCACATGAATTTGGCCATAGAGATCCCGAGTGGAGCGACGGTCGGTGATGGAGTTTGGGTATTGATCTTTGGCGTGGTTGGAGCTAGGCTTAAGAGGAAAAGGCAGCAGTGGCGGCTGGGGTTTTAGGTACTTTATAGTCCGTATAAGCGGCTACCAGCGGTTTTGTCGAGCGGCTAGTTTTTCTTTCAGCGGCTAGGTAAAGCGATGCTTTGTTTCACCGGCAACGGAGAGTTTCCGTTGGAGTGCATAGCGGCTATTTTTCGGTGTTTGCGGAGGTTGGGTACTCTGTTGAGACGGATGTGGTTCCTGTGAGCCTTAGCGAGTTGCTTTCGACGCCGAGCGGGTTTGTTCGGTCCGAACAAGTATTGTTGATTGAACCATAACTTTGTTGCGCTTTGTTGCCGTCTTTGTTGCGGGAAAAATACCCTCTTCGTGACTTAGAGTCTCAGAAGACCCGCTCTAGTGAGTCCTTCGCTTGAGTCTCGGGGAACTAAATGTCGAGGATTAAATTACGGCCCATTGCCGCGGCCCACTCACGGCGGCCGATCAAATAACCTACCGGGCCCGGCTCACTGGAAGGTTCTATCGAGCCCATGTGCATCTGCTGAAACGCCCGCAGGCGTACTGGTGCGTAAACCTAAGATTGGTGTTGAGTCCTACTCGAACAAAGATTCTGCGAACTACGAAGACGGGCGTGGTTTCCCGGATTGGATTAAGAGTCGTGATCCCCAAGATTAGGAGGTTACCTTATCTACCTCGGGATGTATTTGGCATGTATGAGTTAGATTCACGATCTCGTGGATTAGCGACGATATTCCCTCGGTAGGTCGGTTTGCTCCGCTATATAAACCATGTCCCTCGGCGTTTAGGGGCATCGGAGATCCACGGCATTGAGTTTTACATCCTAGCATCTAGCTTAGACCTTAGCGAGATAGATTTTAGCATACTACTCGCGAGATCTGCGATCTCGCGAGTTCCATCTGTAATCCTCTTGTATTCATCTCGATATATAAGAAAATTTGGGCGTGGGTGTCGGGGATTAAATCACGGCCCATTGCCATGGCCCACTCACGCGCCAATTGAGCGACTGCGAAGTCCGGCTCCTGGAAGGTTCTACTCAGCCTATGCCATCTGCCGAACGACCTCCTGGTGCGGTCTTGTACTTGACCTAGGATTAGTGTTTGGTCGACTCGAACAAGAGTTACCTGCGCTACGTGAACCGGGACGTGGTTTCGGATTGGATTAGGAGTCGTGATCCCCAAGATTGAGAGCTTGCCTTATACGCCTCGGGGTATGTTTGTACGTCGAGTTAGATTCACGATCTCGTGGTTAGCGGCCGATATTCCCTCGGTAGGTCGGTTTGCTCGTACTATATAAACCAAGCCCTACGGCGTGTAGAGAGTCGAGTGATCATCTTATAAGCTTATCGCATACTTGTACTCGCATAATCTCATGAGACTTGTTAGTCTCGTCGAGCCACCTCTTATATTCATCCACGATATATAAGAAAAGTTTGGGCGTGGGGCTATTATCTCTCAGAGAGGCTGAACGGGATAAAACCCTGTCTCTGATTCGTTCTTTGTTAAGTGGTTGTTCGGCGTGTCTCTATCTCAATCTTCAAGAACCTTGGTTGACTTGAGATCGATATCTCAATCGTCGGCAGTGGCGCGTCCGTCGTGGGACCTTGAGATCGAGCATGTCGAACTCCGTCGTGATCTGAAGATACTTCTACGAGGGCTCGACTTCGGAAGGGCGGGATGTCTCGTCCTGTCGATTCGAGATCGATCTGATTCGGTCTCGAGCGCTTTCGCATCGAGCGGATGTCTCGCTTACATGGCAGAGATAGCCTCGAGATCGCGCTCTGTCATCGGCAGGCGACTACAGGCGATGATCTTTCTGACGGTTTAGATTTATCGATTCAAGGCTATGTCGGTGAATTCACTGTGGAACCAGCGATGACGACGATCTAGCATACCTTCGCATAGCCCCGCGGCATCAACATAGCGATGTAGGAACCTCTGAGGATCTGCCGCGGTACGTGGCGGCTGGCGGTCGAGCGGATTAACTGCTTCGGCATCAAGGCGGTACCGCATGTGCTCGCGAGCAAGGCGTCGTCGCGACCTCGGCGATTCCATCAATCAAACCTTAACGCGGATTCGCGACGATTATGCGGCGGCGTCGCGACCCACTCGCGTCTGCGCGCTAAGTCTCTCGGCGAAGCTTCCTGTTGGGTCAATTCCGCGTGGCCGGACTCGGATCGAGCGAAGCAGCGGATGGTTCGAGATCCAGGACCCATAGATCAAAAGTCGGGAGCGGCTCGAAAGCTATAGCGGTCGCCGATCCACCAATCAAGTTGATCTCGCCGCATGGGCGATCTTTGTTGCGACTAACCTAGGCGGCGGGTGAGGGCCTAAAGTCTCTAGGAGAAGTCAACAACTCCTCGGCGGCGCGACCAAGCTGCCGGAATGATTCGGACAGCTACGATCGTCGCGTGACCCGTCACCATCGAAGGATCGCGTCCATGAGCGGCTACCGTGGTGCCGTCGCTTCTAAGTCCTCGTAGTCGCCAGCGACCACGAGGGGCAAGCGCGCGATGATCCTGACGGTCCCCTCGTGAGGCGCGTCGTCGCCGCCGAGGAAGGGCGTCAGTGGATTATCCGGGAGAGAGTTTCTCGGTAGAGTCCTCCGTTCGGCGGGAG
>JAYEVB010000447.1:0-11169 GCA_036346415.1 Raddia guianensis
ATTGAGATAGGAGACCAGCAAACAATGCGAACAACAACGAGCGAGGCGGGGTTTTATCTGGTTCGGGCCTCTCGGGAGATAATAGCCTCGTCCGGCCTTTCTTATATATCGAGAGATGAATACAAGAGGTGTACAAGCGAAGATCGGTGTCTAGCGGATACAAAAGCGGATCAAGTCGTAAAACTCGTCCCTCTACCTGCCGTAGAGGGCCTTGTTTATATAGTCGAGCAAACCGACCTCTGGGGAATATCGGGCCGGGCTAACTACGAGATCGTAACGAACTCATACATGCCAAATACATCCGAGGCAGATAAGGCATACTCCTAGTCTTGGGGATCACGACTCCTAATCCAATCCGGAAACCAACGTCCGGGTCTTCACGTGGCCGTCGCGAACTCGTTGAGTCGGACTCAAGCAGGACTCCTAGGCGTTCGCACCATCCGACCATGAAGGCATTGGCGGGATGCACATGGACTGATAGAACCTTCGGGTGGGCCTGGTAGAGGCATTCGATTGGGCCGTCGGGGAGTGGGCCATGGCTATGGGCGTGATCTAATCCCGACAACGACCCGAGACTCAAGTGGAAGAACTCACTAGAGTGGGGTCATCCCTGAGACTCAAAGTCCGAAGGTATTTTCCCTGCTACAAAGGCATGTAACAAGCGACCAACAGGTTATGGTTCAACCGAACAAGACTTGTTCGGGACCGAACAAACCGATCGATCCGAGACAACTCCGTTCGTCGAGCGAGAACGACATCTGTCCGGCGAGCACTCGACCTTGATGCAAACACGGAAAAAATAGCCGTTGCGGAACTCCACGGTAACTTCACAGTCATTGAGCGGTGAAAAGCAGGACCGTTTTACCTAGCCGTTGTAGTAAAAACTAGCCGTTACGGGACTAAACCGTTCTTGAGCTGCTTATACGGGACTATAAAAGTACCCAAGTTGCCATGACCACCATACGCTCTCGCGCCTTTCCTCTCTAAGCCCTAGCTCCAACCACGCTCGACATCAAGCACCCAAACTCCATCACCAACCACCTTTCGTCCGATACAGAAGCGCTATGGCCAAATTCACGAGGCACTAGGTTGACGAGGGAGGACCTTAGGATCTAGGAGGAAGAGGGCCGCATCGACACGGTGTATTGGAAAATTTGCCGGGAAAGAGGATACTCGGGAACGCTTGAGGAAGTTAATCGACTTGAGCAGTTTACCTTTATTCGGGTTGAGGAATCTCTGAAGCGACCGTCGAGCCTTCTTGAACATCCCGGTAGTTGGTGGCGAACCTCAATCCGAACTCCATCCTCCGGATGGCCGTCTTAGCACACACGTGAGGGCTATCACAGGCATCGATCAGCCGGTGGGTACATTCCTCCATTACTACCACGGTAACAAGGGCGATTCAGCCCGCTTCAACAACAGAGGTGCTACTACCTCAAGCTCGGGTCACCCTTGATGTGCCTAGTACCCTCGCCCACCTACTGCTTTCGACTCAATGGGCGCGTGGTGGGTGAGGTGGTTTCTCTGGCCAGGCGGGCAGCGGCAACAAACTTCGTCTTCCTGGGAAGAAGCCCGGCGAAGGAACTCAATGCCTCGGCAGGAGATGGTTGCCCGGATTGGTACTGACAAGAAAAATTGCCTCTCTCGTGAGCCTCGGGCTCCGGGCGAGAAGGTGACCGAGGACTTCACGGTATGAGCGAGGTCCGTCCCGCTGCGGGAGAAATCTATCCCTTCTACAAGATAGAGGATGGGAAGACATCACGAGGAGGAAACGCGGGTAAGTGCCTTTAAGACTCAACCTCTAAATACATTCTTTCCTCCGAGCAGGAACTAACAATCCCATACATTGAGGCGGAGAAATAGCAAGCGCATGGGTGACCCGGCGGGTCGGCGCCATCTTGAAAGCTGAAGAAGAAGACAGGAGGTCACCGGCGAGGTGGCGTGCACTTGCCAGCATAGCGATGCTTGTCACGTGCAGAGCGAGGTAGAATTACTTATCCTCGGCCTATGTTGCTAGACTTTAGCGTTGTTTAAATACTAACGTCCGCTTCTCAAAACCGCTGGGGAGGACCAAGCTGATCCTTGGAGGATGGTTGAGAGAACTCCAGAATCCGAAGAAGGAAAGCGAAGAAAGAGGCAAGGCCATGACCACAAAGCCCAAGGTGGCGGCCGAGCCTACCTTGAACTCGCCGCGTGCCTGCAATGACCGCTGTTGTCGAAAGAGAGACCAAGCTGGCGTGGACGTACCGCAAAGCGGACCAAGCGGTAGCAGTCCCGGCCAGCGAGGAAGAGACCAAGCCCCTCCTCCTCATGCTTGACGAGGCGGCGACGAGGTAAAGACCATAGCCCTACAGGCTCAGGCGTTACCATAAGCTCACCCACAGCCGCATGGATCGGTTTTGTAATTCGCCCGAGCAAAGGAGGCTCGAAGAAGAAATCGGCGCGTGAGGAAAAACTTCTTGTTGCTGCTGAGAGGCCTTCAGCTCACGGGGCCCGAGGCTCGTCGTCCTGTACACCCAAGGAGCCAAAGCGGGCTTCGTAAAGAGCCCAGGAGGAGGCGGAAGGTTCGGCGAAGAAGATCGAGGACCAAGCCTTCCCACGGCGGGTATGTAGGAATCGATCTTTGGAGCCTTCAACCTTGACGACGTTAGACTTATGACGATCATTTTTATCAGGCGCCCAAGGAAAGATCGCCCACGGATGATGTCGAGGCGCTCGGCGGTATTCTTTGCCGAAACACACCTGGTGCTTCCACAGGCGATGAGGCTAGCGTGCCTCAAGAGACAAGTTTGGCGGCGTGGAGCTTTCGCCGCCGAGCTCCGGCGGATCGTTAGCAACTCAAAAGCGCGGTGGAATGGTTGGAGAGCAAAAATGGCAACAGCGGCGCCGCGGACTTGATTACCAAAGCGATAGCTCGGAAGCGCGAGGCGGAACCGAACGGCCAGTCTGCCGAGCGCGTTCGTCGCGAGGAAGCTCACCTGACGAAGCGGCAGATTCTCCGTGCGGCGAAGCGAAGTGCCCGGGAACATGAAAAAGCCCCGGCGGTCGCGCAAGTCATCACGCGGTGGAAATAACAGCGCCACCGGCCCGTAGCTCGGCCTTCGCCCAGAAGCGTTCAGGCGGAAGAAAAAAGGAAAGAGGAGAAGGGCGAGCGGAGCGAGGTGCTTGCCGCGTCGGCTCTGCACCCGGCAGAATGCGCTCCGCCCAAGAAGAAGGCGAACAAAGGCGGCGGCGGCAAGGCGCGCCCGCCTCATCCGCGTATGGAGAAGCCTTAATAACGCTATGGCCTCGAGGACCCGCTGCCTTGCCAGATTGAAGCTGCTCGGCTTGGCGAGAGTAAACTCAAGACCAAACCTTACTTTCGGTTTGAATGTGTTATCGTAAAAGTGTTCAGAATAGATCTTCTCCCTCGGGTCTTTAGGGATACCATGGCGGAACTTGGAGGATGGGGTCACCATCGAGCAGGCGCCGTCTCTGGCGTCCCTCAGGAGCATCTCCAGACCCAGGGGATCCGGGCGAGCCTTCTGTGGCCTGGCATGGAGCCGTGGCCAGCGGCAGTTCAAGGCCAAGCTGCCAAGAAGAGGCATTCTCTCGAAGCTCTTCTAAAGGGAAGCCGAGGAGCTTCAGCTGGCGCAAGCCGTGAAAGCTGCACCCTTGGAGGAAAGCCGGGGCCGCCTGAAGTGGCTCGAAAAGCTTCTTGCGCGTCCCATCGGTGGAACCCGGCTCATGAGGAGGAAGCCAAAGCTCAAAGCCCAGCTCGCCAAGGAGGAGGCGAGACATCCAGCGAGGACTCCGAACTAAGATCTCAACCACATGGGCTTCACGGGGAGGAGATTGAGGAGATCTGCGAGGATGGCGGTGAGAAGCGATCACCCGAGCGGAGAAAGTCAAGGAGGCTGGGCGGAGCAGCTCAAGACCGTCGGCGGCGAGTTAGCAGAGCGAGGCTCGACCGACCGGTAATGTAGGCAGACCCGAAGAAATCGAGGCTCTCCGTCGAGTGAGCTGGCGAGCCGGGAAGCAGCAAAGGAGGAAGCCGATGCGTCTCGATTGAGGCGAGAGAGGGTTCAAAGCCAAGGGAAGTCCTGCGCCTTAAGGAAGTGATCGAGGAGCTCAAGGAGCAACTTCGCTTCTAAGGTAACTGTAGAAAGGGCTGTAACCGAGATGGACTTTTGTACACGCAAATTTTGTTAATAAAGACTTACCCTTTTCCTGCAAAGAGAGCAACAAAAAAGGACAAGCGAGCGAAGCTAAGAAAAGCGAGCGGTGCCCGGAAGTTTAAGAAAACGGTGGGCGCTTAGCCTAACTCCAGCCCGTTGTGCATTTAACAGAACACTGGGTTGCGAACCCGAGCAGTGCACAAGAAAAGAAGCGACACCCTAGCCCCGATACGGACGATGCTCGAGAACCTAAGCTTGCGAACTTCGAGCACGTCACGTGAGAAGAAAAAGCGACACCGAACCTTGCCCGATTTGTTCCACTGATCGCTTTCGTTAGCGTAAGTTAAGCGATTCGAGAAATAACCGAACAAGGAAAGTGTCTGCTGCATGAGACTCACGAGGCGAGCTTTGCCAGAGTGGTCGCGCCAAGCGATGAAGTGCCTCTGCGGCGGAGGGCTACGAGCGAGACTTAACTTAGCAAGGTGGAAAGCCCGTGTTCACATAACCACGAGTTTAGGAACCTGTCGAGACTGAACACGGGTAGGGAAAATCCTTAAGATTGCGGAGCCAGAGTTACCAAGACCGGGCAACCATCAAGTGTTACCGAGAGAAAGTGATGCGAGAAGACAAATAGTGAAGAGAGCACGAGCGCGAGGATTCCTTTGAAGAATTGGATTGAACTTTTCATGGTGCCGAGAGACAGGCCGAGAACTAAAGTAGCAGTTTACAAAAAGCGCCAAAACTAAGCAAACGAGAAAAGACCTACACAAAGAACTTACGAAGTTGGTCGATGTTCAAGTCTTTGGTCGACTCTCCCGTCCTCCATAGCAGGTGAACGGCCCGGTGCGGCGGTAAAAAGCGACCGTGAGCAGGCCCTCCCAGCGAGGAGTTAACTTGCGGCATTGGACAAGTTACGGACCCGGCGCGAGCGAGGTCGCCGCCTTCAAAACCCTTAGTCGGCCTGATTTGGCGGCGTCTTGCGTGAAGAGCTTCTTTGGTAGCGTGCCATTCGACTTGTGCCGGTCGCGTGTGCCTTGAGGAGATCGAGATCGAGGCGCTCTTGCTGCGTCAAATCAACTAGGTTGGTGAGCTCGTCTTGAAAGCGAACCGAGTACAACAGTGAGCGGAGATAAACCGCACCATAGACCAATTGGAAGGAGTTTCCCGATCGCGCGGTGGCCGTAGTCTGAACTGCCGGAGGGACGGAAGAACCGTCGACCAGAACCTTCGCGTGCTCGGCGAGAGCGGCAAATACCGCCGTTTAATACCCGGACTATCGTCCGTTAGCTAAACTCGGCTGCTCCATTGCTCGTGGATGTGCCACGAGCGTGAAGAACCTTAGTACCCGGTGTTGTGATATTCTGGAATAGCTAGCCCGGGCTGGGTCGCAGATTATCAGTGATCGACTTATGGGGAATCCCAAAGCGGCGTGACCACGTTGCTTTTGAAAAGCGAACAGTAGTTTTGGCGTGAAAGAGGCGACAACCAGGCTCTGCCTCAATCCACTTTGTAAAAAGTGTCTATGTATGACGGTGTGTATAGCCCTTATACCCCTTAGGGAATGGGCGACGCAGATCCGGACCCCATGTGGAAAAAGGGCTAGGATGGGGGATTGTTTGGAGCTCTTGGGGCGGGCTTGTGTGCCTTCCGGAGGTGAAATTGTGAAGCCTTGCATAGTCACAATACCGGGCATCTTGTAGCATGATGGGCCAATAAAAGCCCATCAAAAGCAGCTTTGCAACCGAGTTACGAAGGCGTGGTTGCCTGAGCACCCTCGTGTATGTCCCTAGAAGGAACACACCCTCCTGTTGCGAGATGCACTTGGAAGAACTCCCGAGCACCTTGGCGGTAAAGGATGCGTCCACAAGCTTGTATGGAGCAGCACGCCTTGTGGCAAGGAGCAGCTTCGGCCGTCATCGGGCGAGGTCCTATCGCAAAGTCACGAATAAATGGCGTTGACCCGATCCATGACACCTCAAATGGAGCGGCACCACTGTCTCTGTTGCCTCGTCCGAGAGCGTGATTGAGGGCTTGTAAAGGTGCTCGGCGAGCACCTGCAGGAAGCGAGGTTAGCGTGAGGATCAAACTTGGATGGGGTAGTCGGCGGAAGTTGTCCTTCCTTGGCACGAAGAAGCACTTGAAGAATCGAAAATGCAGCTCCAACTTCCTCCTTCAACTAGGTATCGGCGCCATTGAGTTATCGCGCCCGATACTCCTTGTTAACGATTGATGACCATTTGTGAATCTCCTTCACGATTAGCCGTTGGACACCAAGCGACTTGCGGCTTTTAGTCCCGGCGGAGGGCCTCGTACTCTGCGGCGTTGTTAATCGCCCGCAAAGTGTAGTTGGATAGAATCTGAGTTGCTCTCCTTGAGGAGATGAGAACAAAACCCAGCCCAGGTTTTCGGTCTGTGAGCCATCGAAACATGGTCAAGAGGGTTCATCGGGTTGCTCGGGGCTCCCTAGGATTTGGTAGGCGAGGTCCATTCAGCGACAAAGTCAACTAGGACACATGACTTAATAGCGATTCGGGCGACAAATAACGAGATCAAACTACTGCTAGTTCCATTGCCCTTAGCTATCGTCCAGCTAGATTCCTTGTTCCGTAGGATTTCTCCCGAAGGAGCGTGGTAGGGACCCGATGTTTGATCGCTGGAAGTAGTGGCGAAGCTTCACGGAGGACATGAGCAAGGCATAGAGGGCTTACGGACCTCGGGGTGCGCTCCTTTGATCCATGAAGTACCTCGCTCACGTAATAGATTGGTCATTGTATGCCTTCCCTTTCGGCCGTCAAGACCGCTCACCGCTTGTGGCGTGCAACCTAGAATCTGATGGGAGCTGCTCGCCATGCAGCGGGGTGAAGTCAAGGCGGAGGATTGGGCCAGTATCGCAGGATCTGGAAGGATCTATAAACTTCTTCGTCCACTCGAAACCATTGTGCTTCGGAGGGCCTTAAGAAAGGCGACCCGCGTTCGCCAGCGGAAATAAACCTGCTTAGACGACCATCCGCCCATGAGGCTTTGTACTTCCTTTATGATAGTTGGAGCACTGCATATTTTCAATAGCCTCGATTTTTTTAGGGTTGGCGAAATACCTTGCGAGCCAATGACATAACGAGCAACATTCGGATCGAACACCAAAGGTACACTTCTCTGGATTTAATTTTATTCGATGCTGGTGAGATTATGAAAAGTCTCTGCCGGGTCTTTTACATGATCTGGAGCATACTTGCTCTTTACAACTATGTAAATCGACATAGACCTCGAGTTTTTCCATTTGTTACAGGAAGGTCTTCTCCATTAAGTCTTTGGAGCGTAGCACCAACATTCTTGAGACCGAAGAACATGGTCATTATAGCGAGAGAAAGTGCGAGAAAGGGGGTGATGAAAGGCGATCTTCTCTTCATCCTCAGGCGGTCTTATTTGGTGATAACTGAGTAAGCATCAAAAAACTCAATAGGCAGGCATCCACGATCGCATCGACCTATTTGGTCATCTGAGCGTGAGGAAATTGTCCTTAGGACAAGCGGCATTCAGATCGTGTGATCGACACATCCTCCACTTACGCCTTTCTTCTTTACAATAGCGGGGTTGGCTAACCACTCGGTGTGATCAACCTCGCGGATGAACAGGCAGTGACGATTTGCCAAGCGATCTTTGATGATCCCACAGCGAATTCAGCAGCGAAGCTTACTGGCGAAACAGGCTTTTGTCGGCCGGACAGACGGTTTATGCTCGATGACCTCCATGGGACTCGGGCATGTCGGATGGCTCCCGGGCAAACACATCTGCATTAGCTCGGAGGAAAGCGATGAGCTTCGCTTTCCTATTTAGGGTCGAGTTGGCCCCGGTGAAGCTATCTTGGAAGTATCATCAAGCGGCGGAACTTCCATGGTTTCTCCCCCAGGTGAAGGGAGACCCTAGGAGCGTCTGGAGACTTGTGTGCGGGACTTGAGACATGTTGGCGGAAGTTGGTCGACCGAGGCGAGGCGCTCGTCGCAATCGGAGCGGCTTTGTAGTTGCCCTTGACCGTGATCACACCGTTAGGACCCGGTATCTTCACGCAATAGTAAGCGTGGTGGGACCGACCATAAACTTAGAGATGGCACATCTAAGATCGCGTTATGCGCGATGGGAAATCGACCACGTCGAAAGTGATCAACTACTGTCAGGAAGTTGCTTGGGTTGCGAGAGGTGACAGGCGGGGACAACACTGCTATGGCAACGGCGACTTCTCCGGAACAATTCCGTGAAGGGCATTGCGACTTCCTTGACTTGGAGCGAGGAATTTGCATCTCGTTCAAGACTTTAGCGAAAGCAAGTCAGCGCTCCGCCGTCCACTAAACACGGCCAACTCTCGCGTTCGCGATGGTGCGGGCGACCACCGATGGGAGCGGCGAGGCTGCAGTCATCGATTGGGGCAATCCTCCGAAGAGAAGGAGATGGGGACCTCGGTCCACTTCGCCGATTCTGGTGAGGTTTTGCCTTTTCGACATCGTGGACCTCTGGCGGCTTCCTTGAGGCTGCGTAGAGAATGTAAGCGAGCACGCCGAAAATGTGGCGATATGGTTCCGCAGGCTCTTGATATTCATCATCATCTTCGATCACCATCGTCGGTTTAGGCGCTTGTCCTTACTGGCATCACCTTGTTCGGGGCGGGGTGGGCATTGGGCCCTTGCCGTTGTAGAAATCTTGAGCTTTTAGCCCAAATTCTCTGATGGCGTATATCATGCCCGTAGTCTTTGGTGGAACTTACCAAAATCGGTCCTCGGACCTTTCTTGCCTTATCGCCTCCTGGACGAGCTTTTGCCCTTGTAATTATTGTTGGGCTTCTTACGCCCATCCTTGGGAGGAGTCTGTGATCCATACCTGCTGACGGTATTGTTGCATCACCTTTGTTCTTCTTCTTCGGGACTTCTTGTCACGGGAACATTCTTGCTGCTCTTCTTCTTCTCATCCACACCCGAAATTTGGGCGGGCGGCTCGCCCTTGTCGAGCGCCTTTTTGTCTTGAGCAGCGCTCTGCGCGTTAGCATATGATCGGCCGCCTTGAACAGTCGTTGGTGGTCCGGTCTCGTTGATCTCGAGATCTGGGTGAGCCGCTTCGTCGCGGACTCCGTTTTGAAGCGGACAGCAATTCATCAAGAGATGTTCGGGGATCGCGTGTTGCGGATCTTAATAAAGCGCTTCACGAAATTTAGGAGGTCTCCACGTTCATCAGGATCATCTGAGTGCGAGATCATCCTCCTTACCGAGCGTCGTAACAGCTCGGAAATTAGCGATCAGGCGTCACAAAAGCAGGTTCCATGAGTGATGGAACCCTCCTGGCGATTGAACGTACGTCCGGCGGCACCCTCAGGGCGGTCGGGGGTAATTAGCCATAACTTGGCTCGTCACCCCGGACGCCATGATGGCCGTAGCGTAGATGGAAGGAATTCCTCACGGGTTACGAGGTCCCATTGTACCTCTCCATGTGTGACCGGGCTTGAACTTTGAGGGCCCGCAGGACAGCTCGGCTTCGTCGAGAAAAGCCACGCAGCCCAGAGCATATGACCGACCACCTTCCCGGCGAGAACCTAGTCTTGAGAAGGCGTTGGCCATTCAGCGGAGGAACTCACTGCTGAGCAGGATGACTTCGGCTGGAGAAACTCTCTCGGGACAATCCACGCCTCCTTCCTCGTGGTGGCGGCAGCTCCTCTCACGAGGGCCGTCCGTGATCATCGGCGTCTTGGCGCTAACCCCTAATGGTCGCGATGACTACGAGGACTTAGCGGCAGGCAGACCCGGGTAGCCTGCTTTCGTGAACGATGATCGCCGATGGTGGCAAGGGGTCCGCAGCGTTCGATCGAGCTGTCCAGAATCATTAAAGGCGGTTTGGGCTACTTGTTACTGGAGGAGTTGTTGACTTCTCCTAGAGACTTTAGGCCTTCAGCCGATCGGCTCTAGGTTGAGGCCTTGTGACGTAGCCCATCATGCTGGCGAGATCGGCGATTGGTGGATCTAAGGACCGTTGCTATAGCTTGAGCCGTTCTCGACTTTGATCTATGGGTCAGGATCACTGAACCATCCAGCGTTACGCCCGGCGGAGTCCGATCGCAGCGAAATTGACGAGCGAGGAAGCTTCCGCCGGGGAGACTTGCATGCCTTGCCTGCAATGCGGTCATGCAGCTGTCGCTACACCAGTCGTGAAACGTGCTAAGGTCGATTGATGGAATGCGTCGAGAATTTGCGGCGAATAGCGTCTTGCTTCATGGCGACTGCTGTGACTTCGTCTTGATGCCGAGTAGAGTTAATCTGCCCGACCTGCGGCCGGCCGCCTGACGGTCGCGAGGATCCTCGAAGTTCCTACGCCGGCCATGTTAATCTGCGGGGGCCATGCGAGAAATGCAGCTAAAGCGGTGTCATCGGCTGTGTCTCGGTGGAATCTACCGACATAGCCTTGGAATCGACAAATCTAAACCGTCGTAAAGATCATCGATCCGTGAGTGAGTAAATGCGATGGCCAGGGGAGTGCAATCTGAGGCTATCTACGCCGTATGGCGGAGACATGCGCACTCGGATCGCGGAAAGCGTTCGAACCGAACGGTCGATCTGAGCGGCGGGGATGAGACATCTGTCGCCGAGTGCGTAGCCCTCGGGAAGTATCTGCTGTATCGTTGATGGAGTTCAACATGCTTTCGTCTGCGTGTCCCACACAGACGGCGCCCGGTTGTCGGCGAGTTGAATCTCGATCTCAAGTCGCTAAGGTTCTTGAAGATTGAGATAGGAGACCGCCAAACAATCTGACGACGAGCAGGAGACGGGGTTTTTATCTGGTTCGAGCCTCTCGGGAGATAATAGCCTCGATCCGGCCTTTCTTATATATGAGAGATGAATACAAGAGGTGTACAAGCGAAGATCGGTGTCTAGCGGATACAAAAAGCAGGATCAAGTCGTAAAACTAATCCCTCTACCTTGAGAACCTTGTTTATATAGTCTTGAGAACAAACCCGACCCTCTTAGGGAATATCGGG
>JAYEVB010000420.1:0-10236 GCA_036346415.1 Raddia guianensis
AGCATGTCGAACTCCGTCGTGATCTGAAGATGCTTCTGAGGTTCTGACTTCGGAAGGGCAGGGCGTTTCATCCCTGTCGATTCAGATCGATCTGTTCGGTCTCGAACACTTTCCGTATCGGGGCGGAGGTCTCTGCCTATATGGCGAAGATTACCGCGAATCGCCTCCGTCATTAGCGATGACTCTCGGAACCGATGATCTTTCTGACGGTTTAGATTTATCGGATTCAAGGCTATGTCGGTAGATTCTACATGGAACACTAAAATGCTATTTCTTACACTCCATGGCCCCGGCATTAACATGGCGATGTAGGAACCTCGAGGATCTGCCGAGATTGGCGGCTGGCGGTCGGCGGATTAACTACTGCTTCGGCATCAAGGCGAAGGCTGCGGCTGCTTTCGACAAGGCGTCGTCGCGCAACCTCGGCGATTCCATCAATCGGTGTAGCGCGGTTCGCGATCGGTTGCAGCGACCGCGTCGCAACCACCTCGCGTGCCCTCGCCAAGTCTCCCGCGAAGTTTCTCTGTCGGATTAGTTCCCTGAACGGACTCGGTCGAACAAAGCGGATGCCTCGGGGTCCCAGAACCCTAGAGCGGTCGGGAGCGACTTGCGGCCATAACCGGTGATTAGATCTACCACGGCCGACCTGCGCCGCATAGGCGTCTGTGCTTCTAACCTAGAGCGATTGGTGAAGGCCTAAAGTCTCTAGGAGAAGTCAACATCTCCTCGAGCGGCCAGCCAAAGCTGCCGGAATGGTTGGACAGCTCGATCGTCGCGTGACCCTCGTCACCATCGAAGGATCCTTGTCCATGGCGAGGCTACCGTGGTCGCCGTCGCTTCGCCGAGTCCTCGTAGTCATCGCGACCCGAGACAGCGGCGCGCGATGATCCGCAGACGGTCCCCTCGTGAGGCGGCGTCGTCGCAACCACGAGGAAGGGCGTGGTGGATTGTCCGGAGAGAGTTTCTCGGGCGAATCATCCCGTTCAGCGAGGAGTTACTCCGCGCGCAGGGACCGCGTCTTTTCAAGACTAGGTTACTGCGGGAAGGTGGCGGTCATACGCTTTGGGCTGCGGGCTTTGTCGGCGAGCCGGGCGTCGGTGGCCCTCAAAGTTCAAGCCGGTCACATGGAAGTACAATGGGACTCGAGAACCGGAGAATTCCTTTCCATCTACGCTTCGGCCATCATGGCGGCGGGGGTAGCAAGCTCGTTATGCTAATTACCTCCGGTGTCCTTGAGGTCTTTGCTTTCGGACGTGGGTGTTCAATCGGCGGGAGGGTTCCATCGGCTCATGGAACCCGCTTTGTGGCGCTCGATCGCTAATTTCGAGGCTATTACGTGCGTTGGGCAAGGAGGATGATCTGCACGGATGATCCGGATGAGCGGGGAGACCCTCGCAACCGTGAAGCGTTTCATTAAGATCCATAACCACGATCCGAACATCTCGGATGAATCTGTTGTCACGCCTTCAAAAGCGGAGTCATGACGAAGCGCTCACCGGATCTCGAGATCAATGAGACTGGACCGCAGCGACCTATTCAAGGCGGTGACCGCTATACCAACTGCGAGCGCGTTGATACAAAAGGCGTTCGACAAGGCGAGCTGCCCTTGACTGGTGTGGATGAGAAGAAGAAGAAGCGGACAATGTTCACGGTGACAAGAAGTCCGGAAGAAGAAGAACAAAGGTGATCGAACAATACCGTCATTGGTATAGATCGCGCACCTCCTCCCAAGGATGGGCGGAAGAAGCGACAATAACTACAAGGGCAAAAGCACGCTTCGGGAGGCGGACAAGGCAAGAAAGGTCAAGCGACCGATTTTGCAAGTTCCACCGCACTCGGGCATGATATCGCCCTTTGTAGAACTTGGGCTGCAAAGCTCGAAGATTTCTACAGCGCAAGGGCCCAATGCCCACCACCTGAACAAGGTGATCTGGTAAGGCCAAGCGCTAAACCGGCGATGGTGATCGGGAAGATGATGATGAATATCAAGGCAGTGAACCATATGCGTCATCTTTGGCTCTCGTATACTCTCGGGCGACCTCAAGGAAACTCTGGAGGTCCTAGCGTTGAAAAGGCAAAACCTCGGCTGAATCGATGAAGTGGACCGGGTCCCCATCTCCTTCTCTCGGGAGGATTGCCCATTGGGATGACCAAGCCTCGGGGCTCCCGGTGGTCGCCCGACCATCGACAGCATAAAGTTGGCCGTGTTTTAGTAGGCGGCCGGGGCGCTTTGGACTTGCTACGCTAAGGTCTTGGGCCGAGATCGATTCCTCGTTCTAAAATGAAGGAAATGCAATGCCCTTCTCAGGATTGTTAGGGAGCGTCAAGCCGTTAGGACGGGTTGTCCTGTCACCTTGGCAATCAAGCAACTTCGGACGGGGTTGATCACTTTCGGCGTGGTGGACTTTCCATCGGCGTACTAGCGCAATCTTGAGCAGCCATCTCTCGGTAAGTTTATGGCCGTGTGCCTGCAACTACCATTGGCGGAATCTAGGGTCTAACGGTGTGATCACGGTCAAAGAACGCTTCAAAGTACTTTCTGGATTCGAGGCGATCCCTTCAGTCGACCCGCTTCCGGCCGGTCTGAATTCCAGAGACCAAGTCACCGCCCTAAAGTCTCCCTTGACTGGGGAGAAACCAGGAAGTTCATTGTAAACAGCGATACTTCCAAAACCGATTCACTTGGGGCCAATCGGACCCCAAATAGAAGCGAGCTCATTGCCTTCCTCCAGAGCCAATGCAGGATGTGCTTGCACAGGAGCCATCGACATACCGGAGTCCCAAGAGGTCATCGAGCACAAAGCGGGTGTCCGGTGGGACAAAAAGCTGTTCGCGGAAGCTTCGTCCTTTTGAATTCAAGCGAGGGGATCATCAAAGATCGGCTTGGAAAGCGTTTCATTGCGGGTTCATCCGCGAGGTTGATCACCCAGTGGTTAGCCAACCCTGTCATTGTAAAGAAGAAAGCGGCAAGTGGAGGATGTGTGTCGATCACACAGATCTGAGCAGCTGCTTGTCCTAGGACAATTTCCGGCCTCGTATTGACCGGTGGTCGATCGACTAGACGCCAGCTCTGAGTTTTTAGATGCTTACTCGGTTACCACCAAATAAGCATCTTCCCGAGATGAAGAAAGGCGCCTTCATCACCCCTTGCACTTTCGCTGCTCGACCATGTCTTTCGATTGCGCAATCTTTGGTGCCCGTTCGGTAATGGAAGACCTTCCCGAGCTGTGGAAAAAACACGGAGGTCTATGTCGGCGACATAGTTGTAAAAACAAGTATGCTCTAGATCATGTAAAAGACACAGGCGAGAGACTTTTCGTAATCTCACGGCATCGAATAAAATTAAATCCAAGAAGTGTACCTTTGGTGTTCGATCGGAATGTTGCTTTCGGTTATGTTATTGGTTACTAGGTATTTACGCCAACCACGAAAAATCGAGGCCATTGAAAATATCGGCTCAACTACCGTAAAAATCTGAGCCTCATTTGGCGGATGTTGCTCTAAGCGGGTTTATTTCCGTCAAAGTGCAGGCTGCCCTTCTTTAAGGCCTGCGCAAGCACAATGGTTTGAGTGGGCGGAAGAAGCGATAGATCCTTCCGGGATCGAAGCGATCTGTCAATCCTCCTTCTTGACTACCCAGCGGCATGGCGGCGGCTCTGCTGTACCTAGGTTACCGCCACAAGCGGTGGCGCGGTCTTGGGTCGAAGGGAAGGCATCTGACCAATCTATTACGTGGCGAGGTACTTCCCGGATCAAAGGGCGTTACCACAGGTCGAGCTACTCGCCTTGCTCATGTCCTCCGAAGCGCCACTACTTCGGCGCATCAAATCTGGTCACCACGTTCCCTCGGGAGAAATCCTACGGAACAAGGAATCTAGCGGACGTATAGCTAAGTGGGCAATGGAACTAGCGAGTTTGATCACATTATTTCTTTGCTGAGCGCTATTAAGTCCACGAGTCTAATGACTTTGTCATTGAATGGACTTGCCGCCCAAATCGGAAGCTCCAAACTTTGATGAACTCTTTTGGACCATGTTTTTCGATGGCTCAGCCTTGGAAACTTCGGGGCTGGTTTTTCTCATCTCCCCTCAAGGAAACAACTCTAGTATTCTATCCAACTACGTTGCGGCGACTAACAGCGACTGCAGTCGAGCCCTCCTCGGGACTAGGCGTGCAAGTCGCGGTGTCCGTGACTAACTATGAAGGAGATTCACGGTTCATCAATCGGGCTAACAAATTATCGGTCTTTGCGATGACTCAATGGCGCGATACTGGTTGAAGTGAGGAAGTTGGGCGGCATTTTCGATTTTTGAAGTGCTCTTCGTGCCGGGAAGGACAACTTACGGCGACCAACTATCAAGTATGGATCCTCCGAGAATCTGCTTTCGAGGCGGGGGTGCTCGTCGAGCACCTTCACAAGCCCTCAATCCGTCTCGGACGAAGCGAAGGCAGTGGTCTTGTCTCCGTTATCGGCAGTCGGATTGGACAACGCCATTTGTCCGATACCTTGCAGATGGGACCTTGCGGCAAGGGCGTTCCGGCTTACAAGGCGTCTTGCTCCGCCTAAGCTTGTGGGCGGCATCCTTTCGTCAAGGTGCTCGGGAGTTCTCTCCAAGTGCATCTCCTAGGGAGGTGTGTTCCTTCTCGGGGACATACGAGGTGCTGTCAACCGCCTCCTTGAACTACCGGTGAAAAGCGTTTACATGGGCTATTATTGGCCCTTTGCGTTACAAGATGCCGGGACATCGTGACTAAGTGCAAAGGCTTGCCAATTTCACGCCGGAAGGCACACAAAGCCAAGAGCTCCAAACAATCCCCATCTTGGCCTTTTTCCACATGGGAGTGCGGATGCGCTCGGCCCATTCCTAAAGGGTACAAGGGCTATACACACTTGCGTTGCCATAGACACTTTTACAAAGTGGATTGGCGAGAGCATTTAATCTTTTCGCCAAAGCGGTGTTAAGCTTTTCAAAAGCAAGCGTGGTCCGCGCTTTGGGATCCCCATAAGGCGATCCGAGATAGCAGTACCAGTTGAAGCGAGCTATTCCAAGAATACTACGAGCAGTGGGCACCAAGTCATTTAGCCTCATGGCACATCCACGAGCAATGGACGATCGGCGAGCTAGCGGACAGATAGTCGAGGTATTAAGCGCGGGTATTTCTTGCTCTCGGTACCACAACAAGCTGAGGTTGGCGAAGTTCCTTCCGTCCTCGGCGATTCGCTTTTCTGACGGTAGGCGGAGAAACTCCCTTCAATTGGTCTATGTGCGAAGCCATCACCGCCGAAATCGTACTCGGTTACCTCGCACGAGCTCGGTCAACTTAGTTGACGATGAGCAAGCGCCTCCTCGATCTCGATCTCCTCGAAGGCACCGACCGGGCACAAATCAGAATGGCGCTACCGGCAAGATCTTGGCCGACCGCTGCCGTCGATTCGACCAAGGGCTTTGGCGGGCGACCTGGTTACGCGCCGTATCGAGAACTTGTCCAATGCCAACAAGTTAACTCCTCGTTGGGAGGCCCGTTCCGGTCGTTTCTTACGCGGAATGTTCGCTGACTATGGAGGGCGGGAGAAGTGACCGACACTTGGAACATCGACCGGCCGTAAGTTCTTTGTGTAGGTCTTTTTTTTCTTAGCCTGCGCTTTTTGTAAACTTGCGCATTAGTTTGTCCAAGTCTCTCGGGCACCATGTAAGTTCAATCCAATAATTAAGTGAATTCTCATGACCTCTGCGCCTTTTCACTTCTTGTCTTTTGAAAACTACCTCTTTCTCTCTGGTAACACTTGATGGCTGCGGCCTTGCGAACTCTTGGCTCCATAATCTTAAGGATTGTTCCTACCGTGTCTGGTTTCGATAAGTTCCTAAACTTCGGGGTTGCGTAACATGGCCTTTCCACCTTGGCTAAATCTGCTCTCGTAAAGCCCTCTGGCGAGACTTCGCTTGAGCGACCACTTGGTAAAAACTGCCTCGTAAGCCCCCTGGCACTTTCCTTGTTCGGTTACCTCGGCGCCTAACTTCGTCAGCGGCGGACTCGGAGCAGAATCGAGCAAAATGCAGGTGTCGCTCTTTCTCTCTTGCGTGCTCGAGTTAATAGCTTAGGTTCTCGAGCATCGTCGTCCAAGGGCTAGGGTGTCGCTCTTTCTCTTGTGCACTGTTGGGTTACAAAACTCGGGTTTCCGGCGAGATACTGCAGAAGTAGGAGTTAGGCGAGCGCTCAGGTTTCTTAAACTTCCTATTTCGCTTTTCTCTTAGTTTCATTAGTTCTTGTCTTTTCTTTGCTCTTTTTGCGGGAAAAAGGTAAATACTATTACATTTACTCAAAAGTTTGGTACAAGGCCCTTTAGATTCTGCCGGTGCTACTTAGAACAATGCTCCTTCACTCCTCAACTTCTAACTTGGCGCCGACTTTACGAGCCTTGATTCCTTCCGGGCTTCAGCTCGGGCGTTCGATCTCCTCCTTGCTCCGCAGCTTGCTGCGGCCTCTGCCGGATGGCCTCGACCTCCTCGGTCTTGGCCTTGTTGATCGGCGAGCCTGCTCTGGGCGACTCATTCTTTCGGCCGTCTTTTGCTCGTCCGGCTCCTTGACCTTCTTCTCTGCGGTGATCGCCCTCCGTCATCCGCATCTCCTCGATCTCTTCCTGTAAGCCCACGAGTCGAGATTTTAGCAGAGACCCGGAACTCTCTTCCTTGGCGGTGGGCCTTGAGTCCCTTGGCCTCCGCATTTGGCCCGCCGTTGGGAAGCGTCGGTGGCGCTCTTGAAACCACTTGGCGGCCGGCTTCTCCTCCAGATGCTCGCCTTAATGGCTTCCTTGAAGCTCCTCGGCCTCTCCTAGGAGAGACTCGCGAAACGCCTCTCTTGGCTAGTCGGACTTTGAGCCTCTTCACCTTTTGCCTTGGTAGAAGCCGACTTTGGGGTGGTCGAAGGAGCCCGGGACTCCTCGTCGGAGGTGCTCGGGGCCTTGATCTGGCCTTCCGTTCGATGGTGGCGCCCTGGAGCTCCTCCATGGTGTCCTTCAAAACACGAGAGAAGACTAGTTAGCGCTGCGGTAAGCTACAACTAAGTTAAAGTAGTCTTGGTGTTTACCTTCCCAAGTCGTTGCTTGCCCGCATGGCGGTCCTCGAGCCATCGTCCGAAGCCCCTTCGTCTTGAGGATGAGGCAGTCGTTGTTCCGTCGCCGTCTTGTCGCTCTTTCCTCCGGTGGGCGCATCTTCTCGGGAGCGGGAGGCGGCGGAAAGCGCTTTCGTCTCCGCGCTCCTCTCCTCTTCCTCTTGCCCGACGTCTTGGCGGGCGGCTCCCTCTGCTGGGTGGCGCCCGTTGTTCCAGGCGGGGCGACTCGCGATCGCTCGGGGCTTCTTCTTGCTCCCTGGCGGGGGCTTCACCTTGCTCGCGAAGAATCCCGTCGCCTCGGTGGCTGCCCTGCGACGAAGTGCTGGCGAACTGCTTCGGTCCCATCAGGCAACTCCGCCGTCGTCTTGGCTCCGCCGTCCGTGGCGCCGCGCCGCCTCCTCGCCTCCGGTAGCTCCACCGCGCTCTTGGCGTCGAGTACTTCGGCCGGAACTGGCGGAGCGAGCTCCGCCCGCCGGCTGTCCTTGAGTCCGCCGCCTCAATGCCCAAATCTGCCGTCACGAGATGCTTTCGGGCGCGATGACCTCGGCGCCTCCTCGGCGTCTGCATGGCGATCTCTCCTTGGCGGTGATGAAAAAAGATCATCGTTAAGTCTAATGCGGTCGATGGGTGGGAGATCTGAAGATCGGTTTCTACATACCGTGAGAGGCGATCGATCTTCTTCGCTGGAACTTTCCGCCTCTTCCTCGGGGGCTCCTTGGCGGCTTCTCCGCCTTGGCCTTGGGTGTTCGTGGTGGAGCTCGGCTCCACAGTAGGTGGCGCTCCTCTCCCGGCGCAGAATTTTCCTTCGTCGACTTCCTCTTGAGCCTCCTCTGCTCGGCGACCTTGGAGCAGCGCCTCTTGGGTGAGCTGCGAAGTGCGCCTAAGCGGGTCATGTTCTTTACCTCTTCGTCGCTTTGCTCGGCGAGGAGGGAGGACTTAGTCTCTTCCCGGGCTCACGCGAGGCGCTTGTGTTGGCGCCCTCATCGCCGTGGGTGGTCTCTTCGATGTCGGCGTTCGCCGGTGTCGCGGCAGTTCGCGAAACTCGGCCGCCACTTAGGCTTTGTGGCCTTCTGACCTTCTTCGCCTTCTCCTTCTCGGGCTCGAAAAGTTCTTCCACGATCCGCAGAGATCAACTCATCTTCTGTGTGTTTGGAAGCGAGGTTAGTTTGATTGGCGGTGCAAATCGGCGACACGAAAGAGGTTGAGTAACTCACCTGGTGTCTTGGACGAAACGTTCCTCGGACGGTATAGGCTACCGCGGTGACCTCTGTCCTTCTTCGCCTTGACATGGCGTCGACCCTTCGGTCACCCTCGTCGGTTGGTTTCTCTGCCGGACGGATGGAATTTAATTCTGTTGGAGAAATAACCGATGAAGGGTTGAGTCTTAAAGGCACTTACCGTGCTCTCCTTGTGATGTCTTCCCATCCCTCTATCTTGTAGAAGGATAGGACCTCCTCCTGTGGGCCGGATCCATTGTTGTGAAATCGAATGATCTCCCTGCCCGTGAGCCCAAGGCTCACGAGGAAGCGATCTTCCTTAAAACCAGTCCTCGGCGGTCATCTCCGGAGGCATTGGCGTCCTTCACGGTGCCTTCCGGTGAAGACAAACTTCTTGTCGCCGTTCCGGCTTTGTAGAACCACCTCACCCATCGCCCATCCAGTCGAAGCGGGGTGGGGTCTGGCGCGTCGGCGGTGGCCGGAGCTTGAGTAGTAGCACCCGGGAGCGGGAGCTACTCCTTCCTTTAATAATAGTGGAGGCAGCCCGCCGGTGGATCGATGTCGGATAGCCCTCGCAGTGTGCGAGCGACCATCTGGAGGATGGAGTTCGGTTGAGGTTGCCACCTCCAATCGTGATGTTCAAGAAGGCCTCGGAAGGCTCTCGGAGACCTCAACCCGAGCAGTGCGAGGCTTTGGCGATGAACTCTCCCTCCGGCTCGGAGTATCCTCTCTCAGGGCCTCCGGCTACCGGTGTCTCGTGGCCCTCCTCCCCCGGACCTTTTGGTCCTCCTCGGTCTTGGTGCGTGAATTTAGCCATGGCGTTCGAGTGGGGCGAATAGGTTGGGTGTGGAGTTCGGCTCTTTGATCTTGGCGAGGTTGGAATCGGGGTTTGGGAGGAAAGGCGTGAAGCGAGTGGCTGGCTGGCGGCTTAGGTACTTTATAGTCCGTATAAGCGGCTCTGCAGCGGTTTAGTCGAGCGGCTAGTTTTTCTGCTGCGCTAGGTAAAGCGGTGCTTTGTTTTCCTTCTTGGCGATAGGAGATTCTGTTGAAATGCACTTAGCGGCTAGTTTTTCGATGTCACTTGAAGGTGAGTGCTCTGCTTTCGGATAGATGTTATTCCTGATTCGATGCGGATGCTCGGCCTGAGTAATTTGTTCGGTCCCGAGCATGCCTTGCTCGGTTGAACCTTAACTTGTTGATCGATCGTTACATGCCTTTGTAGCGCTAAATTTCCCTCTTCAGTGGCTTGGAGTCTCAAGAAGAAGACCCGCTCTAGTGAGTCCTTCCACGAGTCTCGGGGGCTGGTATCGAGGGATAGAATTACGGCCCATTGCCATGGCAAACTCCCTGACCATGTCGAGCGACCTACAGGGCCCGGCTCCTGGAAGGTTCTATCAGCCCATATCGTCTGCCGAACGCTTCTGGCTGGCACGGTGCGTAATGGCAAGACTTCTGTTTGAGTCCGACTCGACGAGTTACCTGACTACGAAGACCGGGACGTGGTTTCCCAGTTGGATTAGGAGTCATGATCCCCAAGATTAGGAGCTTACCTTATCTCGTAGGTTATACTTGGCATGTCCGAGTTCGTTCACGATCTTGTAGTTAGCTGGCCGATATTCCTCGGTAGGTCGGTTTGTTACGTACTATATAAGCAGGGGCCCTCTCGGCGTTTGGAGGGACCCTTAGCGGATAGATTTTAGCATACTACTCGTGAGACACTCTTGATCTCATGAGTCCCTATTAATCCTCTTTGATATAAAGAAAATTTGGGCGTGAGGCTATTATCTCTCGAGAGGCTGAACGAGGATAAAAACCCCTGTCTCTGTTCGTTCTTTGTTAGTGGTTGTTGGCGTGTCTCCCATCTCCTCTTTGTGAACCTTGGTTGACTTGGGTCAATATCCACCGTCGG
>JAYEVB010000292.1:0-10490 GCA_036346415.1 Raddia guianensis
TCGGCTTCTGCCGAACATCTGCCGGCGCATCGCGGCGATGAGGCTAAGCGTGCCTCAAGGACAAAATGGCGGCATGGAACTGCTCTCGTCGAACTCGGCGACGTTCGAGCCTTACAGCTGAATGCTGGAGAGCGGAGAAGCGGCCTTGTGGCGCTCTGAGCGTGAGGCCAAAGCAGCAACTCCGGAAAGCTGCGAAGCGGGACAACAGCCGGATTACTGCGGTGCCGTCGCGAGGCAGCTCACCCGAGCGAGGATTCTCTGGCGGCGGTGAAGCCCGGCGCCGAACAGAAAAGCCCGGCGGTCGCGCCAAGTCGTCTGCCCGTGGAAACTGTAGCGCCACCAACATAGTAGCTCCGGCCTCGCCGAGAGAATCCGGCGGAAGAAGAAAAAGGAAGAGGAGAGACCGAGCAGCGCTTGCCGTCGCTCCGCTCCCGCGAGCAGCTCCGCAAAGAAGGAAGGCGATCAAAGCGGCGGCAGGCAAACGTCCGTCTCATCCCGCCTGGCGGCCGTGACACATGGCCTCGAGGACCGCTGCGCCATGTGAAAGCGCCGACTTCGGCAAGGTAGGCACCAAGACCAAATCTTGTTCGACTTAGCCACACCATCGCAAAGTAGTTAACTTGTTCTTCCTCTCGGTCTTGAGGGACACCATGGAGGAGCTCGAGGGCGCGTCACCATCGGCGGGCGCCCGTCTGGCGTCGCTCGGGAGCACCTCGGAGACGAGGAGTCAGGCGGGGCCCTCGCACCGCCAAAGTCGAAGCCGGTGAAGCGAAGGTAAAGAGCTCAAAGTCAATTAGCAGAGAGGCGTTCTGCGAGTCTCTCCTAGGAGAGAGGAGCTTCGCTTCATAAGCCATTAAAGCGAGTGTAAGGATCCTAGGCAGAGGGGGTGAATCGGCACTTTTCAAATTTTACTTCTCTTGATTAAGCAGATTTACTTAGTCAAATTAAGAGCCCAAGCTATCGATTGACCTAGAGTCTAGTTTGGAAGTGATCACAATAATGCTGGCGACTACTAGGAGGCTCGATGGCACTCACATGCAAGCGATCAAGACAATATCGTAATTAAACAAGTGAGATGAGGAGACACAAACCGAGGTGTTTACGAGTTCGGTGCTCAACACATGAGCACCTCGTCTCGATTGAGAAACTTCTCACTGAGAAGTCGGGACTCTCTCGTCCCTAGCCCTCAATCCACTCGCGGTAGCTCTTCACCCAACACATGGTGGCGAGCTCCAAACCTTCACCTGGCGAGTTCTCTCACAAGCAAGAGCACTCACACCCAGCACCGACACCGCGGCACGACCACCGACACACGGTGGGTTTACGTCTCAACATGAGACACCCCCAACACATGGAGGATTTGGCTCAGCACACACGGAAGCGTGGCACCCCGACCACAGAGATGGCCGCCGACACAGGCGGACTTGCCTCAGCGGATGGGCGGATGTTGTCGTCAGGTTGATGAAGCCCGTGGCGTGTGACGATCTCTCCGTGGCGAAGTCCCAAGAGCACAAGATCGAGATCGTCTCTCACCACTACCTCTTCTCCTCCCCATGAAAACTAGGGCAACAATGCCATGAGAGATGGGGCAAACCTTGGAGAGCGATGGGAGGAGGTAGGGATCACCTTCTTCTTCTCCTTCCTCTCTTCTTCTCCTCTCAATCTCTCAAGCACATGGAACCCTAGGTGGAGGTGGGTGCCATGGGAGGAGCTCTCATGGGAGGCTAAGGCAAGGGGTGGGCACTAATGATGGCTCTCTCAATTTTCTCCCGTTACATCAAGCCCCTATTTAAAGACCCAAGCGAAACCCTAGAAATGGGCGGCTCAGATTAAATCGCGAGTTTGAGATCACTCTGTCGGGCGCCGTCCATCAGTCGGGCCTGTCAAGCAGTGGGTTTTAAAAATCTGCTTCACGGACGCCGTCCGGTGGTTTACGAACAGCGTCCGGAGCTGATAGTGCCTTGAAGCAGCTGCCCTAAGTATTGATCGTTCGCCCGGCGTCGTCGGACGCTGTCGGTCCAATCGAGCGCCGTCAAGCGGTGACTCTTGTCGCACCTGATGACGAGCGCCGTCCGGTGCCGTCGGAATGCTTTGGGTGATCAACGATGAACTTCATCGAGACGCCGTCCGATTTTGTCGAGCGCCGTCCGCGATGGCTGAACACAGGACTTAGCGTATTTTGAGTTGGAGTCGTTGAGAACGGCTCTTTGTCGGACGCTATCAGAAGACCGTCGGACGCCGTCAAGCGATGGAGTGTAATTGGGACTTAGGTAGAATTTGGCTTGGGCTCACGGAGCCGTCCGATTACGATCGGACGGCCGTCCAGATGAACTAAATTTTTCCACTCGAGTTTGGCTATACCAACCTGACGTCACACCTAGGGTTGTTGGCCTATCTTGTCGACTTGTGGAATCGGCGGGAGGTTAGCGCCTAAAGAAAAAAAATATCGGCTTTGAACTTGGGACTCTGAAAACCACAGACGGTGTACTCCCAGAACTCTCTCGAACCACGGACACTGGCATCTCTAGAACCGCTCGAACTCACTCGGATGGTGGAACTTGTGCTCGATGGGACCTACAACCGAGAGATGATCTTGCGAGACATCAATGGGCGGATGGGCGGAAGCGATTTCTGCACAAGGAAAATAGAAGAACTAGAAAATAACATCCTTAGCCTTGATCGTCCGTCGAGGCCAGTTATCAATTACCAAAACATTAAGCCCAAGGAGGCTTGATCTTCTGCAGCACACGGAGAGCCGGGCAGCTCGAAGTGGCTCGAAGAAGCGGCTTCGGCGTTTCCCAGGCGGGACCAGCTCATGACGGAAGCCAAGACTCAAGGCCCGGCTTCGCCAAGGAAGAACAGACTTCGCGGGTCTCGAGCAAAGATCTCGACCACATGGACTTCACGAGGAAGAGATCGAGGAGATCTTGTGGGATACGGTGAGCGATCACCTGAAGAAAAGGTCAAGGAAGCTGGGCGAAGCAGCTCAAGGCGGCGGCAGAGTCGGCCAGGCGAGGCTCGAGCGATCATCTGGCGCCAAGGCCAAGGAGGTCGAGGCCATCCGAGCGAGTGCAGGCTAAATAAGCGAACAAGGAGAGATCGAGCATCCTCCAGTGAAGCAGGGAAGGAATCAAGGCTCGGGCGAAGTCATGCGCCTCAAGTTAAGTTGAGGATGAAGGGCGACTTGCTCCTAAGTACACTTTTGTAACCGAAAGGGCCTTGTACGAAACTTTTGAGTAATGTAATAAAGTACTTACCTTTATTCACGCAAAAAACGACAAAAGACAAACGAAGCGGCGGAGAAAGCGAGCAGCGCTAGGAAGTTTAAGAAAAGCAGGTGGCGCTCCCTAACTCCGGCCCGTTGTGCATCGCTCGAAACGAGTTTGCGAACCCGAGCAGTGCACAAGAAAAGCGACACCCTAGCCCCGTGCAGACGATGCTCGAGAACCTAAGCTTGCGAACTCGGCGCGTGCGTAGAAAAAAGCGACACCGTACCTTGCTCGATTAGTTCCGTGAATACGCTTTCGTTGGCGTAAGTTAAGCGATTCAGGAAAGTACAGAACAAGGAAAGTACCTCTGCGAGGGCTTCGAGCGAGCTTTACCAAGTGGTCGATGGCGATAAGGTGCCTCTGCGCGGAGGAGCTACGAGAAGCGAACTTAGCCGCAAGGTGGAAAGGCCGTGTTCGCAACCACGAGTTTAGGAACTTATCGAAACTAGATATGGGTGAGAACAATCCTTAAGATTGCGGAGCCAAGAGTTAAATGGTCAGGCGACCATCAAGTGTTACGAGAGAGAAAGATAGTCTTCAAAAGACAAGAAGTGAAAAAAGCTGAGGCGCGAGAATTCCTTAACTATTGGATTGAACTTTACATGGTGCAGAGAGCTTGGAGCGAACTAAGTATGAAGCTCAAAAAGCCTTGAGGCTAAGAAAGCAGAAAAGGCCTACACAAAGAACTTCTGAAGGCTAGTCGATGTTCCAAGTCTTTGGTCGCTCTCCGTCCTCTATGTGAGCTCGAGACGGCCCCGGCAGCGGAAAAAGCGGCCAAGTAGCGGCCCTCAGCGAGGAGTTAACTTGTTGGCATTGGACAGTTCTGGACCACAGGCGAGCGAGTCGCCCGCCTTCAAAGCCCTTGGTCGAGCTGACTTGCGGCGTGCGGGAAGATCTTCTTTGGTAGCGCCATTCGACTTGTGTCGGTCGCGTGTGCCTTGAGGAGATCGAGATTGAGGCGCTCTTGCTGCGTACGTCAACTAAGTTGGCCGAGAGCTCGTCTTGAAAGCGAACCAGTCTGATTCGTGAGCGAGGATAACCGCACCATAGACCGGTTGGAAAGGAGTTTCCCGATCGCGGTGGCCGTATGTCACGAAGCTGAGAACGGAAGGAACCCGTCAACGAGCCTTCTTGTGCTTTCGAGAGCGAGCAAATACCGCCGTTTAATACCACGGACTATCTGTCCAGTTAGCTCGCTTCATTGCTCCATTGCTCGTGGATGTGCCACAGGTGAAACGAACCATGGTACCCGGTATGCGATGATATTCATCAGAATAGCTAAACCGGAGCCGATGCAGATTATCCTTGATCGACTTATGGGGAATCCCAGCGTGACCACGTTGCTTTTGAAGCGAACAGCCGTTTTAGGCGTGAAGAGGCGACCACGAGTCTGCCTCAATCCACTTTGTAAAAGTGTCTATGGCGCAAGCGGTGTGTATAGCCCTTGTACCCTTAGGGAATGGTAGAAGCGAGATCGAGACCCCATGTGGAAAAAGGCGGGCAGAGGATTGTTTGGAGCTCTTGGCGGGAACTTGTGTGCCTTCAGGCGTGAAATGGCAAGCCTTGCACTAGTCCGATGTCCGGGCATCTTATGATGATGGGCCAATAATAGCCCATGCAAGCGCTTGACCGACGAGTTACGAAGGGCGTGGTTGCCAGAGCACCCTCGTGTATGTCCCAAGAAGAACACACCCTCTGTTGTGAGATGCACTTGGAGAGAACTCCGAGCACCTTGGCGGTAAAGGGTGCCATCCATAAGCTTGTATGGAGCAGCCGCCTTATGGCGGGAAACGCTTCGGCTTCGTCGTCGGCGAGTCCCATCGCAAGTCACGGACAAATGGCGTTGTCGATCCATGACTGCTCGATCGAGCGGCACCACTGTCTCTGTCGCCTCGTCAGGAGGCGTGATTGAGGGCTTGTAAAGGTGCTCGGCAGCACCCTGCCGGAAGCGAGTTGCGTGAGGATCAAACATGGATGGCTGGTGGCGGAAGTTGTCCTTCCTTAGCACGAAAGCACTTGAAGAATCGAAAATGCGCTCAACTTCCTCGCTTCAACGGTGTCAGCGCCATTGAGTCATGCCAGCGATACTCCTTGTTAACACGATTGATGACCAGGTGTGAATCTCCTTCACGAGTTAGCCGTTCGACACCAAGCGACTTGCGCTCTTAGTCCAGAGGAGGCCTCGTACTCTGCGGCGTTGTTAGTCGCCATAAAGTGTAGTTGGATAGAATCTTTGGAGTTGCTCTCCTTGAGGAGATGAGAACAAAACCAGCCCCGAGTTTCCGGTCTTGTGAGCCATCGAAACTATGGTCAAGAGGGTTCATCGGGTTGCTCGAGAGCTCCACGGGATTTGGGGGAACAAGTCCATTCGGCGACAAAGTCAGCTAGGACACATGACTTAATAGCATTTCGGGCGACAAATAGCAGGATCAAACTCGCTAGTTCCATTGCCCACCTAGCTATCGTCCGCTAGATTCCTTGTTCAGTAGGATTTCTCCCGAGAGGAGCGTGGTCGGGACCCGATGTTTGATCTTTGGAAGTAGTGGCGAAGCTTCACGAGAGGACATGAGCAAGGCATAGAGGAGCTTACGGACCTCGAGTGCGCTCCTTTGATCAGTGAAGTACCTCGCTCACGTAATAGATTGAGTATTTGTATGCCTTCCCTTTCGGCCAATCAAGACCGCGCTCACGCTTGTGGCGTGCAACCTAGAATCTGGCGAGAGCTGCCGCCATGCAGCGGGGGTAGTCAAGGCGGGAGGATTGGGCGGTATCGCTTGAGATCTGGAAGGATCTATCGGCCTCTTCCGTCCACTCGAAACCATTGTGCTTGCGAGGGCCTTAAGAAAGGCAGCCAGCGTTAGCCTTGACGGAAATAAACACCTTGAATGACCATCCGCCGATGAGGCTCTGTACTTCCTTTATGGTAGTTGGAGCACGCATATTTTCAATGGCCTCGATTTTTTCGGGGTTGGCGAGAAATCGTTGCGAGCCAATAACATAAGAGCAACATTCGGTTCGAACACCAAAGGTACACTTCTCTGGATTTAATTTTATTCGATGCTGGTGAGATTATGAAAAGTCTCGGGTCTTTTACATGATCTGGAGCACATTTGCTCTTTACAACTATGTAAATCGACATAGACCTCGAGGATTTTTCATTTGTCTGGGAAGGTCTTCTCCATTAAATTGGGCATTAGCACCGACATTACTGTGAACCGAAAGACATGGCCGTTATAGCGAAAGTGCGAAAAGGGGTGATGAAAGGCGATCTTCTCTTCATCCTCGGGAGATGCTTATTTGGTGGTAGCAGGAGTAAGCATCTAAAAAACTCGAGGAATTTGGCGTCCATGATCGCATCGACCGATTGGTCAATCTGATGCGGGAAATTGTCCTTAGGACAAGCGGCGTTCAGATCGTGTGATCGACACATCCTCCACTTGCCGCCTTTCTTCTTTACAATGGCGGGTTTGCTAACCACTCGGTGTGATCAACCTCACGGATGAACCGGCGTGACGGTTTGCCAAAGGCGATCTTTGATGATCCTGTTTGAATTCAGCGGCAAAGCTTGGCGACGAGGCTTTTGTCGGCGGACAGGCGATTTGTGCTCGATAACCTCCCTTGGGACTCGGGCATGTCGGATGGCTCCCGAGCAAACACATCTGCGTTAGCTCGGAGGAACAATGAGCTCGCTTTCTATTTGGGGTCAGTTGGCCCCAAGTGAGCTATCTTGGAATATCGTCAAGCGGCAATGGAACTTTAGTTTCTCCCTCTGGTGAAGGAGACTCTAGAAGCGTCTGAGACTTAGTCTGCGGAACTTGAGACAGCTTGGCGGAAGTGGTCGACCGAGGGCAAGGGCGCTAAATTCGCAATCAGGCGACTTTGTAGTTGCCCTCGTAGTGATCCTGCCGTTAGGACCGGTATCTTCACGCAATGGTAAGCGTGGTGGGACCTGACCATAAACTTCTGAGAGATGGCTGCCCAAGATTGCGTTATCTGTGAAGCGGAAGTCGACCACGTCGAAAGTGATCAACTCTGTCCGGAAGTTGCTTGGGTTGCGAAGGTGCAGGCGGGACAACTTTGTCCCAGCGACAGCGACTTCTCCGGAACAATCCGTAGAAGGGCATTGCGACTTCCTTGACTTGGAGCGAGAATTTGCATCTCGTCCAAGACTTTAGCGAAACAAGTCCAAGCGCTCCGCAGTCCACTAAGACATGGCCAACTCTCGCGTTCTTGATGGTGGGCGACCACCGATGGGGCCGCGAGGCTTGGTCATCGATGGGGCAATCCTCTGAGAAGGAGATGGGGACCTCGATCCACTTCATCGATTCGGTTGAGGTTTTGCCTTTTGGCGTTATGGACCTCGGCGACTTCCTTGAGGCTGCGTCGAGAAGTATAAGCGAACCACCGAAAATGGCGATATGGTTCACGGGCTCTTGATATTCATCATCATCTTCGGATCACCATCGTCGGTTTGGCGCTTAGCCTTCACAGCATCACCTTGACAGGCGGGGTGGGCATTGGGCCCTTGGTTGTACAAATCTTGAGCTTTGCAGCCCAAGTTCTCTGATGGCGTATACTCGTGCAGTAGTCTTTGGTGGAATTTGCAAAATCGATCGCTTGGGACCTTTCTTGCCTTGTCCGCCTCCTGGCGAACTTTTTGCCCTTATAATTATTGTTGGGCTATCTACGCCCATCCTTGGGAGGAGGTCGCGATCCATACTGCGACGGTATTATTCGCATCACCTTTGTTCTTCTTCTTCAGGACTTCTTGTCACGGGAACATTCTTCTTGCTCTTCTTCTTCTCATCCACACGGTGGTAGGCGGCTCGCCCTTGTCGAACGCCTTTTTATCTTGAGCAGCTCTGCCGCGTTAGCATATGATCGGTAGCCTTGAACAGTCGTTGGCGGTCAGTCTTGTTGATCTCGAGATCTGGGTGAGCCGCTCGTCGCGGACTCCGTTTTTGAAAGCGCGGACACGATTCATCAGAGATGTTGGAGGATCGTGTTGCGGATCTTAATAAAGCGCTTCACGAAGTTCGGAGGTCTCCCGTTCATCTGGATCATCTTGTGCGAGATCATCCTCCTTACCCAGGCGCTGCGTAACGGCTCGGAAATTAGCGATCGAGGCGTCACAAAGCTGTTCCATGGTGATGGAACCCTCCTGGCGATTGAGCGACCCGTCGAGCGGCACCCTCAAGGACGATCGGGAGGTAATTAGCCATAACGAGCTCGTCACCCGACGCCATGATGGCGATGGCGTAGATGGAAAGGAATTCCTCGGGTTACGAGTCCCATTGTACCTCTCCATGTGGCCGGCTTAAACTTTGAGGGCCACGGACAGCTCGGCTTCGTCGGAGAAAGCCCTCACCAAAGCATATGACGGCCACCTTACCGGAGAACCTAGTCTTGAGAAGGCGTTGGTCTGTTGCGCGGAGGAACTCTGCTGAGCAGGATGACTTCGGCTGGAGAAACTCTCTCGGGACAATCCTGCGCTCCTTCCTCGTGGTTGCGACGGCCGCGCTCCTCACGAGGGCCGTCCGTGATCATCAGCGTGCCGCTTGCCCCTGTAGGTCGCGATGACTCACGAGGACTTGGCGGCGGCAGCGACCAGGTAGCTTTGCTCATGGGCGATGATCCTTCGGCGGTGGCGAAGGTCAGCGATCGATCAGTGTCCGAACCATTCAGGCGGTTGGGTCTTGTTGCTGGAGGAATTGTTGACTTCTCCTAGAGACTTTAGGCTTTCGGCCGGTCGTTCTAGGTTAGAAACAACGACGCGCCATCTTGGCGAGGTCGACTGGTTGGTAGATCTAATCACGAAGCCATGGCGAGTGGTTCGACTACTGCTCTAGGGGTTCTGGGACCCTGAGGCATCCGCGTTTTGCGGCCGGTCCGGTTTAGCGGGAACCAATCCGGACGGGAGAAGCTGTAGGGAGACTTGGCGAGACGCGAGGTGGAGTCATGACGCGATCGCTTGACCGTCATGGGATGCCTGATCTGGTTGATGGAATCGTCGAGGTTGCGGCGAATGGCGTCTTGCTCATGGCGACCGTAGCGACCTCGTCTTGATCTGAGCGAGTTAATCTGCCCGACCTCGCCCGCCGCCCACGGCCGTCGCGGGATCCTCGAGAGGTTCCTACGCCGGCCATGTAAATCTTTGCGGGGCCATGCGAAGGTATGCTAGGCGGTGTCATCTTGTGTCTCCACGGTGGAATCTCTGACATAGCCTTGGAATCGACAAATCTAAACCGTCGTAAAGATCGCCGATTCCGTGAGTAAATAAATCGATGGCGAAGTGTGATCTGAGGCTATCTACGCCATATAAGCGGAGACATACGCCTCGGATCGAAAGTGTTCGAGACCGAGCAGATCGTCTGAGCCGGCGAGGATGAGACATCATCATCGCCGAGTCGTAGCCCTTAGGGCGTATCTACGTATGCGCCGGAGTTCGACATGCTCGATCTGCGTGTCCCGCGAGGCGCCAAGCGTATCGGCGGTTAGGATATTGACCCAAGTCAGCCAAGATTCTTCAAAGGAGATAGAGACACAGAACAACCACGAGCGACAACGAGCAGGAGACATGGGTTTTATCTGGTTCGGGCCTCTCGGGAGAGATAATAGCCCTCGTCCGGCCTTTCTTATATATCGAGAGATGAATACAAGAGATGGCTCGGCAGGGCGAACAAGTCTCGACGAGATTATGAATAACCTGGCGAATATCGGATGTCTAGAAGCTAGATCAAGTCGTAAAACTTCGTCATCGGATGCCAAATGCCCCTAAGCGCCGTAGGAGCATGGTTTATATAGTGCGAGCAAACCGACCTCTGGGGAATATCGGTAGGGCTAACTACGAGATAAATGTGAACTCATACATGCCAAATATGACCTAAGGTAGATAAGGCATACTCTAGTCTTGGGGATCACGACTCCTAATCCAATCAAGGAAACCAACGTCGGGTCTTCACGTGGCCGTGCGAGAACTCTTGTTGAGTAGGACTCGAACACGAATCCTAAACCGTTCATGCCAGTGCGGCCGGGAGGCATTGGCGGGGATGCACATGGGCTGATAGAACCTTCGGGGCTGGCCCGGGTAGGTTGTTCTGGCCGTCGAGGTGGGCCATGGCAATGGGCGTGATCTAATCCCCGCGAGCTCATCGATTGACCCATATTGTCGCGTCTTGTGGGTGAAAGCAAGCCTGGCGGCGACCCAAACCCGGTAGGGGG
>JAYEVB010000465.1:0-10131 GCA_036346415.1 Raddia guianensis
GTAAAACTTGAAAAGCGATTCACCCCCTCTCGGCCTAGGATCCTTCAGATGGCTCCCGAGGCAAACACATACGCATTAGCTCGGAGGAAGGCAATGAGCTCGCTTTCCTATTTGGGGTCAGTTGGCCCCAAGTGAAGCTATTTTGGAAGTATCATCAAGGGGCAGTGGAACTTCCTTGGTTTCTCCTCTGGTGAAGGAGACCCTAGAGCGTCTGAGACTTAGTCTGCGGAACTTGAGACAGTGGCGGAAGGCTGAGTCGACAGGCGAGGCGCTCATCCATATCTGAGCGACTTTGTAATTGCCCTTGACCGTGATCACACCGTTAGGACCGGTATCTTCACGCAATGGTAAGCGTGGTGAGACCGACCATAAACTTACCAAGAGATGGCCTGCCCAAGATCGCGATGTCTGCGGATGGGAAGTCGACCACGTCGAAAGTGATCAACTACGTCCGAATTTGCTTGGGTTGCGAAGATAGCGGCGGGACAACACCGCTAGCAAGCAGCGGCTTCTCTGGAACAATCCGTAGAAGGGCATTGCGACTTCCTTGACTTAGACGAGGAATCGCATCTCGTCCAAGACCTTAGCGGAAAGCAAGTCAAAGCGCTCCGCGTCTCTGAGTACCGACCAACTCTCGCGTTCGCGATGGTGGGCGACCACGAGAGGAAGCGGCGAGGCTTGGTCATCGTGGGGCAATCCTCACGAGAGAAGGAGATGGGGACCTCGGTCCACTTCATCGATCGGTGAGGTTTTGCCTTTTCAGCGTTGTGGACCTCGAGCGGCTTCCTTGAAAGTGCGTCGGCGAGTGTAAGCCGAGCCGCCGAAGATAGCGGCGATATGGTTCACGGGCTCTTGATACTCATCATCATCTTCCGATCACCATCGTCGGTTTGGCGCTTAGCCTTACCGGCATCACCTTTTCGAGGCGGGGTGGGCATTGGGCCCTTGCCGTTGTAGAAATCTTGAGCTTCTGCCCAAGATTACTGCAATGGCGTATGTCGTGCCCGTAGTCTTTGGTGGAACTTACAAAATCGATCGCTTGGACCTTTCTTGCCTTGTCCGCCTCCACAGGCGAGCTTTTTGCTCTTATAGTTATTGTTGAGCTATACGCCCATCCTTGGGAGGTCTGCGATCCATACCGCGACGGTATTGTTGCATCACCTTTATTTTTCTTCTTACGGGACTTCGTGTCACCGGGGTTCTTCTTTGCTCTTCTTTTCTCATCTACACGGTTTGGTAGGCGTTCGCCCTTGTCGAATACCTTTTATCTTGAACACGCTCTGCTGCGTTGGCATAGCGGTCGGCCCTATGAGACAGTCGTTGGCGGTCGGTCTCATTGATCTCGAGATCTGGGTGAGCCGCTCGTCGTGGACCCGTTTTTGAAAGCGCGGACAACAGATTCATTGAGATGTTCGGGATCGTGTTGCGGATCTTAATGAAACGCTTCCGCGAAGTTGCGGAGGAATCTCCCGTTCATCAGGATCATCTGGTGCGAGATCATCCTCCTTGCCAGACGCGCGTAAGCGGCTACGGAAATTAGCGATCGAGGCGTCACAAAGCTGGTTCCATGGTGATGGAACCCTCACGCTAATTGAACAGCCCGTCCGGCGGCGCCCTCAAGGGCGGTCGGAAGGTAGTTAGCCATAACGAGCTCGTCACCCCGGCCGCCATGATGGCCGTGGCGTGAATGGAAAGGAATTCCTCAGGTTACAGTCCCATTGTACCTCTCCATGTGGCCGGGCTTGAACTTTGAGGGCCGCCGGACAGCCGAAGCTTCGTCGAGAAAGCCTGCGCCCAAAGCATATGACCGGCCACCTTCCCGTGAGAACCTAGTCTTGAGAAGGCGTTGGTCGTTGCGGGAGAACTCTGCGAGCAGGATGATTCGGCTGGAGAAACTCTCTCGAGACAATCCACCACGCTCCTTCCTCGTGAGTGCGACGGCAGCGCTCCTCCGAGGGACCGTCCATGATCGTCGGCGTGCGTGCATGCCCCTATTGTCGCGATGACTACGAGGACTGCGGCGGCGGCGACCGGGTAGCTTTGCTCATGGGCGATGATCGCCGATGGCGGCGAGGTCCGCGATCGATCGGTGTCCGAATCATTCGGGCGGTTTAGCTCTGCACTGGAGGGTTGTTGACTTCTCCTAGAGACTTTGGGCCTTGACCCGATCGCTCTAGGTTAGAAGCAACGCATGCCCACTCTGGCGAGTCGGCTGGTTGGTGGATCTAATCACGAAGCCATGGCGCGAGTCGTTCGACTACTGCTCTGGGGATTCTGGACCCCGAGGCATCAGCGTTACTGCCCGCCGGAGTTGATTCGTGGGGAACTAACCGGACGGGAGAGACTTACGTCGGGAGACTTAGCGAAGACGCGGCGGAGTCGTGGATCGCTTACCCGTCGCGGAACCGTGCCCGTCGATTGATGGAATCGTCGAGGTTGCGGCGAATGACTTCTTGCTTCGCGGTAGCAGCGCATCCTCGTCTTGATGCGGCGAGTTAACTGCCGGTCTCGCCCGGCCGCCACGGCCGTCCGGAGATTCTCGAGAGGTTCCTCCGGCCATGTTAATGCTGCGGGGCCATGCGAAGGTATGCTAGGCGGTGTCATCGCTGTGTCTCCACGGTAGAATCTACCGACATAGCCTTGGAATCCGATAGATCTAAAGCGTCGTAAAGATCGCCGGTTCGTAGTCATCGTCAATAGCGGGAAGTGCGATCTGCGCTATCTACGCCATATGGCGAGACCTCCGTCGAATCGGAAAGTGTTCGAGACCGAACAGATCGTCTGGCCGCGAGGATGAAACATCCACGTCGCCGAGTCGTAGCCCTCGGGAAGTATCTACATATCGCGGCTGAGTTCGACATGCTCGTCTGCGTGTCCCCGGTGGCGCCGGTTGTCGGCGGTTGGGATATTGACCCAAGTCAGCAAGGTTCTTCAAGGAGGAGATAGGAGACCGCCCGAACAACCACGAACAGCAATGAGCAGGGGAGGCAGTGGTTTTTATCCTGGTTCGAGGCCTCTCGGGAGATAATAGCCCTCGTCCGCCTTTCTTTATATCAAAGAGGATTACAAGGTGGAACTTCGGCGAGATCGGAGGTCTCGGCGAGTAGTATCTGAAAAATCTCTTGGTCGGGGTCCCTAAGCCACAAGGGCCACTTATATAATCTGAACAAACCGACCTACGGAATTATCGGGCGGGCTAACTACGAGATGCATAGCGAACTCGGTACATGCCAAATATAACCTCGGTAGATAAGGTAATCTCTAATCTTGGGGATCCGACTCCTAATCCAATCCGGAAACCACGTCAAGGGTCTTCCGTGATCGTGCACAACTCCTGTTGAGATGGACTCAAACCGATTCATTGGCCGTTCGCCGTGCCAACGAGGATTCGGCGGGATGCATATGGGCGGATAGAACCTTCGGGGGGGCCTGGAAGGTTTCGATGGGCCGTCGGTGGGCCATGGCAATGGGCCATAATCTAATCCCGGCGGATCTGAACAAGTGAATTCCTTCCTCGCCTAGTTGATGACCGGAGAAGTCGCCTTTGACTTGCGGCCGCCGGATGCCCGGTCAACCACCACGCCCGACGAGTCCCGTTACTCCGCGGCGTTGTTGATTCTGTGAGTCAGCACCACCAGTGCGAGCGATATCGCCGGTGGGAGATGCGAGCGGCGCTGCCGGCCCCTCGAGCGGAATGAACCGTCGAAGAAGAGGTCCTGGCGAGTCTGGGGCGTCTTCAACCTGCTTGCCGTCCACTCGTTGAAACTCCACGGCCTGCCCTTTCACGTGTCCAGGAGCAAACTTGAGGTCGAACTCCCGGCTCCGCCGCCAGCTGCTGACGCGTCGCCTCATGGTTGAAGAGGATCTCCCAAAAGGGACTTGGTCAACCGTGATTTCCTGCCCTTGGAAGTAGTGGCGATCTTGAGATCCGTCGGTGGCGGTAACATTACGCGGCGGTACGGTTTACGCATCATGGAGGACCTTGCGTGTAGTGGACAGGCGTGAACTCCTTCTCTTTCCGCCACCACGCTGATCACCTCCGGGTTTGCCCGACATAGAGGATCGGGCTCGCTTCTGGGCGACCAGCCGACGGGAAGTGTGGTACTTCTTAGGTTGACAAGCGCCTCCTGCGCCTCCAGTCCACTCGAACTGGTTGGTTTTCTTGAGGAGCTTGAGCAGGAGACTCTTATCCCGGGTGAGCTCTCAGGCCTAGAAGTCAAGCGACCCACCAACCTTGCATCTGCGGTCGCGTCGGGGCTTCATATTCTCGATTACTCCGATCTTGTCGGGGTTGCCTCAATCCCCCTCGGAGACTAGAAACCCAACAGCTTGCGGCGGAGACGGCCGCACTTCGGGGTTGAGCTTGATCAGTACCTCCTTAGATTGGTGAAGGTTTCTTTGAGATCGCCGATCGGATCCTCCGCCTTCTTAGATTTCACCACGGTCATCGACATACACCTCGGGTTTAGCCCGATGTGGGTGCGGTGAGCAATATGCATAGCCCTCGATAAGTGGGCCCGCATTCTTCAACCGAGCGCCATCCTTGTGTAGCGATGAGCGCCCATGGGTGTCACAAAAGCGATCTTGTCTTCATCTTCTTGACCATGCTAATCTGGTGGTACCGGGGCGCATCCGAAGCCTGTTGTTCGCACCCGCCGTGGAATCGGCGATGAGATCAATGCGGGCGGTGTCTGGATCGCCGGACACGCCTTGTTGAGGTCGGTGAAATCGGCCACATCCTCCCGCCGTTGAATTTCTTGGCGAGGGCGGGGTTCGCGGCCACAGGATGGGTGACACTCGACGACCCATACTGAAGAGCTTGTCCACCTCTGGCGGATAACGGCTGGCGCTTCACCGGCCTTCCGGACCTTCGCATGATCGGTCAGCGCCGGCGTTGCCAACTTAACCGATCACCTCCAGGGACCCAATCATGTCGGACGGTTGCCAAGCAAACACGTTTGCGTTAGGCCCGGGGAAGAGCGGCGCCTTCCTATTGGCCAGGCCCGCCTGCGGTCTCGCGGTCGACTTCGCTCGGGGACCGTCTTAACCGCCCGCCAGCGGCGAAGCGGATCTTCGGGGCGCTCAGTCGAGGCTTCAGCCTCTGGCGCCGTCGCCCCCAGCGAGCGTCCTTAGCCAGCGGGCGCCTCCGGCGGTCCACCTTGGCGATGATGGGGCGGCTGGCCGGGATCTTGAACCACCATGCGCATAGTGGCGAGGCCGCCATGAACTTGGTCGGCGCCGGCCGACCTAGTATGTTATGGGGGTCGAAATCCGCCACCTCGAACTTCGAGCATCACCGTCTGGAAGTTAGCCGGCGCCTCCGAAGGTCACGGGGCTGATCAATGGGGCGGACTCGGCCCGGCGTGGCGTAAGAAGAGCGCCCGGGAAGCTCCGCTCCGGATTTGAAGCGCTTTGGCGACTCGGGCGGAATGGGAGGTTGATAGAACTCCTCCGTCTACCGCACCGCAACTTGACATTCGGACCTTGGGCGCAACCACGATCGGGGAGATGTCCGGGCGGGATCTTGGCGGGGTGTTCTTTGGTGAATGTGATCGTGCTCAACCACACTAGTTGCCTAGCGGACCCCCGCCCGAACCGACGGCGCCCCTCCTCATCGCCGCTTGAGCGGCGTGGGGCGGATGGAGTGGCGATCCGCCGTGAATGGCGGCGACCTCCGCTCCGCTTCTGAAAGCCAAGCAAAGCCGCTTCTTTGCCCTTGCGCTGGGGCGCCCTCTGCTGTCGTGGACCGCTTGTCCACTATCTTCTCGGCGACACGGCAATCGCCAGGTCGTGGGTGTTCTTCGCGGTGAATGGAGCGATAAGTTATGCCGTCCCACTCGCCGGGCGCGTCCTCGCCTCGTCGTGGCCCGGCGGTCGTCACGGCCGCCCTGCGAACCGTTCCTGCCGCCGCGGACCTCCTCCTTTCTTTCGCCCGCCCGGCGCCCGTCGCGAGCACCGTCGTCGTCGTCGTCGTCTTCTCGCTCGTGGCGAGGACCATCGGCCTCGGCCTTGCTTCTTCTTGTCTTTTCCGCGGGATTCTTGAAGTCGGCCGCCCAAGCCCGCCCGCCGGTGGGAGGGCGGGCCTCCGCTGTAGGGGCCTTGTGGGCCAGGTGAACAATTCCTCGATCGTTACGATCTTGCGGGTGGCCATCTTCTCCTTGACTTTGGGGTCTCGGCCCCTCCGGCCGTGACAAGGCGTCGATAAGAATGTCGGGGAATGGTGTTGCGTACCTAAGCGAAGCCGGATGTAGTCCGCGGCGACCCTCCCTTCACGCTCCACATTGTGGAGATCGTCTTCGACTCGGGCTGCTTTCGAAGGTGCCACAGAATGGTGATGAAGAGCTCAGAGGCTCCTCCACGACCCCGACTCAGGGCAAGTTCATGAGCCCGGCGAGCCCGCCGGTGAGGCTGCGGAAATAGTTCGCCGAACTTTCCCGACCCTCGGTCGGCTGCATCACCGTGGTGTAAATCTGCAAGAACTTCGTCGGGGTTGGTGGAGCCGTCGTACTTCTCGATGGGGCCCGGTGAAACCTTTCGGCCCCGGGATGCGCAGCTCCTTGAAAAGCGCGGCACCCGGCGTGGGAGCCTCCTGCTCTGGACCAGCCCTCGTCCCCCGCCCCGGCGCCTAAGCGGCGGACGCCATCCTCGCGGCGGCCCCGGTGTCCTCCTGGCTGGTCCCGGCGGCGCGATGGCGGATCGCGCACCGTGTGCCGGCGGAGCTTGTCGCGGAGATCCTCTCCTGCAATAGGTGGTGGTCCTCGGATGTGGCCGGAGGTTGGTCGCCGCCATTCCTGCGGTCGAACCCGTGAATCGCACAGCTCTGTCGTTATGGCCATCTCCTCCGCCGGAGACTGCGAAAGAGTCGAGAAGGAAAAAGCGGGAGGAAGCAGCCGGTTCCGCACCTCCGGGACTTGAACCACCGCTTGGCCCGGCATCGACCTAGCGGCCAAATTAGGCACCGGCACCGCCGAAGTCGAGTCCGGCACCGGTGGGCTCAGCCGGGCCCACGCGTGGAGGTTTTGTCTTTGGGGTGCACTCCTCCAAGGCGAACCGCCCTAGCAATGGGCGGTGGCTATCGCCGGGTTCCAACCCTCGGCGGTGCCGCTGGGCGATCCATCGCCATCAGGCGGTTGGCGGCGAGCTCTGGCGGCGCCTCTGGGTCCATTGCGGACTGCGATCCGCCATCGAAGAAATCGGGGCGGTGATGCTAAGCGCCCCTACCGGGCGCCCGCGGCGTGTTCTTCACTTAACGGTGAATCACACCCTATCAGATTTCTAACACTAGCGATCGGCCGGGCTCGATCCGATTCGGCGTCCGGACGGCGGCGAAGCTTTCGCGAAGATTACCGAGTTCGGACCCCTCGCGGGTAATAGTCCTACTCTGCCGAGCCTTAGCTCTTTTCTTGTTGTGGTTGAATGGGAATGCTTACGGTATGCGAATGCAACAAGCCGGGGCGGAGAAGAACTAAGGGGGTGGCGATCTGTGTGTAGTAAACTTGATAAGGCGTAAAAAGCGGGGCGGAAGCGGGCCTCTTGTTGCGGCGGCGCCGCAGCGTGCCGCCGTGGCCTCGACTTCGTGGCTCGCCGGTGGTGATCGGGTGGGACCCGGACTTGCTTTCGGGCGGGCGGCCAACGTGGCGGCAAACTCTTTCTCTGCGGTCAATTCCAGAGCACGGTACGATTGATCGGACTGCGGTGGTCCTTGTGGCGGTAATCATCTCTTCTTTGTTCCATCGCGTAACCGCATTGAATGCCTTGTCCTCCGCCGAGAGGAGCCGCCGAAGACTCCCTCGGGGCGCTTCTGTCGGGCCCCACGTGGGGGGGCCTCTGCTTCGCCGATGAGGGGCTGCCCTTGGCGGGCACTGGTCGCCCTTGGCGTGGGGCCGTCCGGCCTTCGAGGGGCTGCCCCTGGCTGGGGCCTGGTCGCCCGCGCGTGGGGCTCGCTGGTCTTCGAGGGGCTGGCAGCGTTGGGGCCTGTCGCCCGCTGGCGTGGGGCCCGCTGGACTTGGGGGCTCGCCCGAGCCTTTGGGGACAGTCGCCGCTTCTTCTTTAGAACTCTTCACCCGGCATTTATTGTACCACGGATGCAGAAAGAACCCTCGATGGAAGATCGATCGCTAACATCTCTGCTCGACAGCCTCGACAATCTCTGTGAGTACTGGTCAGGCTCTAGCCAGGTTCATCCATGGATCTCTCAGGGGACGTTAGCACGGGATCAGCCTCCCCTTGGACCCTAAGGTCCTGGAGGACGCAGAGTTCTTCCTCCAGTCCTTCAGCTCCCGAGTGTTTCCAGGGGCAGCGGTCCGTCAATGCTAGATGAGCCCCAACTCTGCAAAGCTACCGACGGGCGGGATCAGAGGATCACTTTGCCGTCGTTAGTGACACCGCCATGTTGCCATCGTACTCCTTGGGCCGACGCGACATTAACATCACGACGGAAGGGCAACCCAGGAGCGGTCGAGTTGGGAAGGGCCCTGTAAGAAAGACAAGCCCTTTATGTGGGGACAGGGAGCACGATGCCCTTGAGCACCAGCTCCAAGCCGCACGCAACTGGCTGGTGAGCTCCATGGAGCTAACCATGGCTGCTGACGGCAGCCAACCAGATCTAGCGTTTACTCCTTGTGCAAGCTTTTCCACCGGGCCGGCCTCCGCAATCGTAGGAGCCCACCGCCTCTGGGCAAAACGCCTTAGGGCAATTGCCACGGTCATGCACAATCTTGGCGACAACCCAAACTTCGCTGCCTAACCAGAAGTTGGACTGCTCATCGTGGAGGGCTGGGACGCTTCCCAATGGGCTTGTTGTGACAATCATGGGACACATATTATGTGGGCTAATAGATAAGCAAACCACATATGATGTGGGTATTCTAGACCATGTATGGCATGGGCTTTGGATATTATTGGGCCTTTAATGTAGAGACCCACTACGGGGCTCTATATAAGGGAGGAGGGCGAGATATACCGTGAGGCACTACTCTTGTGGTGCTAGTTGAAGCGAGCTAGAAAAGACTCGATCTGCTTTCGGAGTAGATGAATGCAATTTTATTTTGTCAATTCCCATTGTTCCAAAAGGATCTTTGGGGTGAGACTAGATCTGTTGGAAAACTTATCTTGAGTGTTGAGCGTTGAAAGCGGAGTTCGGATGTGGCGGGGCATCCGTTTGTAAAGCCTCGAGTTAGGAATCCAGAGGTGGAGCTTGTCGCGAGGAGTTGTGAAGCCCTCGAGGATGTCGGAGCCCGGATCGGCGGGAAAGCGTCGCGGATAGAGTCGACCATTGAGGAGGGCGTTATCGGCGTGAGCGACTACTTCCATCCGACTATATGGTCGATTGAACCGACTTCATCGTCGTCATCTGCTTTTGCATGTCGTAAATGCAGATCTCGATCACTTGCCGTGAGTGTTTTGAGTTTTCCGGTAGAATTTTGATTCTATGCTAGCGTAGCATCCTCCATTCCTCACGGTGGTGTCAAAGCCATCCTATTTTATTCTTGATCTTGATTAATCGCATATGAGATATGTTATCTGATGACATTATGGTGGTTGTGAATTTGTGCTGATTTGATCAAATTCGGTCCACCGTGGCGCCGTCGATGCATGTTCATATGATGAGCGTGCCCACATCATTAATGGTAAGTGAAATTGGCGAGTTGGTACAAGAAGTAGGCGTAGTAGAGCCACGGTTGCTAACAGTCCTAAATCTCTACTATTATAAAGCACCTTATGGTGGTGGTGGTGGTGGTGGTAGTTCGAACTTTCAATCCGGATCGTTCATCTCCGTGTTGCAATTTACTTTGCACCGTCCGATTGCTTTCGGCCTTCAAGTAAAATACCCACCAATGCCCTTTGCTCGATCTCGGCCGTCCATCTCTTCCGAGCTCCGCCCCTCACGAACCCTCCTGGGTGCCTCCCAAAACCCTAGCCGTCCGCCCGTCTCCACCCTCCTTGCCTCCTCCCCTCAAGCCTCCTCCCCTCCCCCCCTCCTCCCGTGACCTCGTCCTCTCCGCCGCCGCCCCTTCCCTCCCCTCGGTCTTGCCGCCTCACGAGAACCCGACCGGGCGGCGCGCCCTTCCCAGTGCCGCCTCCACGGGTCGGCTTCTGCCCGTGGGCTCTGGCTTCCTCGACCGCCCGGCC
>JAYEVB010000383.1:0-10108 GCA_036346415.1 Raddia guianensis
GCGTTTGAGGTGCTACTACCTCAAGCTCCGGGCCACGCTGACGCAGCCGTACCCTCGCCCACCTCGCTCGACTCAATGGGCGTGGTGGGTGAGGTGGTTCTGACAAGCGGAGTGGCGGCAACAAGCTCATCTTCACGGAAAGCGCCCGGCGAAGGGGCGTAATGCCTCGGCGGAGATGAGTCTGGGAGGCTGGTACATGACAAGGAAGATCGCCTCCCTCGTGAGCCTTGGGCTCCCGGCGAAGATCATCCGGGACTTCCACATGACGAGTCGCCCTTGCGGAGAAGGTCCTATCCCTTCTACAAGATAGAGGATGGGAAGACATCACAAGGGAAACGCGGGTAAGTGCCTTTAAGACTCAACCTCTTCATTGATCGTTTTCTCGAGCAGAATTTAGCGATTCCATCTGCTCGAGCGAGAGATGCCAACGCGCATGGGTGACGGCGGGTTGGCGCCATCTTGAAGCGCGAAGAAAAGGCGAGAGTCACGGCGGTGGCCTACACTTGTCCAGAGCGTGCTCATCCCGCCTGAACGAGGTAAACCACTACACCGGCCGTGTTGCTAGATTTACTTGTTGGTTTTATCTTGGCGTTAAGCTTCTCAAAATGCGTGGGAGGACGGTGATCCTCGGAGGGATCGTCGAGGATCTCTCTGGAGTCGAGAAGGAGAACGAAGAAGGGCAAGGCCAAAGCGACCACAAAGCCCAAGGTGGCGGTGAGCAAGCCAGAACTCGCCAGCGCCATGGCGCGCCGCCGTCGAGAGACCGAGCTGCTGGCGGGCGCACGAGGCAGACCAGCGGTAGCAGGTCGACCCGGCGAAGAGACCAAGCCCTTCCCTCCTCCAGCGAGAGCGAAGAGTAGGACCATGGCCCTCGGCTTAAGGCGTTACCATAGCTCACCGGAGCCATATGGGCGCTTCTAGCAGTCGCCGAGCAAAGGAGACTCGAGGAGGAGGTCGCGTGGAGAAACTCCTTGCGTTGCCGAGAGAGTGCTCGCTCACGAGTGAGCTCATCGCATATGACGCCAAAGGGCCATGGAGAAGCCATCAAAGGCCCAGGAAAAGCGGAAAGTCTGGCGAGAAGATCGGGATCAAGCCCTCCGGCGGTATGTAGAAATCAATCTTTTGATCTTTCCACCTTGACCGCATCGGTGATCAACTCTCGTTCATCGGTGCCCAAGAAGAACCGCCACAGGACGGCCGAGGAGGCGGTTGGCGGTCTCTGCTTATCGAGACCAGTCTAATTGCGAATCCTAATTGTGCATCTGATACTAGTCCCGAAGATCATGGCTAGCACACACAATTTAACAATAATGGTACATTGCCTTGAGTTACATTATTACAACATAGGGGACTAAGCGTCCCACGAAGTCCTGATTTAATACATCAAGCACGCACGCGGGCCAAGATCAGCGTTACACACGATAGCGAGGCCTAACATGTACGATTTATTCTAGCGACTAGACTATTCCACGAGTGACGGCGGCGGAGACCAACCCTACTCTTAGTCCTCGAAGTCCTCCTCCTCCTCGTAGTCTGGTCCTCCTCGGATGGAGAGTCGTGAGGACCTCCTCATTGTTGAAATTTTTGGAAGAGGAAGGAGAAATAGGGGTGAGTACAAAGGTACTCGACAAGTCGAGGATATATCTTGATGGGGTTTAGTACAAATGGATGGCTTGGCGGTTTTGCGGAAGTGCGGTTATTAGCCTAGTTTTGACAAAGCGATTTAGAAACATTGAATCTCCATATTTTCTTTGGGCTTTTCTCGGCGGTTCTCGCCACTTGGCCTCGGTGCCATAGCAAGAACAAAATCCTTTCTTCTTTTCTTTTCTCAAAACCGGCTAGGTCCATTCCAGCGACACTTTCCGATAGCGTTACCCATTTGAATATCACCGGTGGCCCCTAGCTCAAGCGAAATCCTTCTCAAACCTTACTCATCTCAAATCATTTGTTCAAAACCCTTTTCTAAATTGGTTTTAAAATGAAAAACTACCATATAATCGGAGTCCTTGCGCGCTCATAACAATGACACGGCTATCATAGCGGTTTTAACTCTGCTGCGGTGATCGCTTTACCCTCGAGCTCGCACCCGAGCGATGTTTAGCCACAAGACCATCAACCACGAGGGCCAGCGATCGGGCCCGTCCCATCTGGCTCGAGGTAAATTTGTAATAGCTTCGATTCATAGGATTATAGGATGGCGGTCCTTAGACTAGGGAGAATTTATATTTTAGCCCAATTTTCAAACCCGATTGCCATCTTGCACCAAGCGACAAAATATCTCCTAGTCGGAAAGATTTTGGGGTAAGAGAAAATCATTTCCTATTAAGCATCACCCTTGATCGCTATCTTTAAATCATCCTTTCCCAAACATTTCTCAACAATATTCTCATTTCACACAAATGATTGAATCATTCGCATAAATAATTTTAAGCATTTATCCCTCAACAAAGGTATTTAAATAAGAGCAATTCATATTTTAGCCTTAGGTTTCACCTACCATATTTCTTACCTTTCTAATTGGCATAATAACTAATTCTAGCAAATCGGCATTTATCTTTTAAACTAGCATGCATATTTTCAAGTCTAATAAACATTTTCTAAATAACAAAAATGGTTTCACAATATGATCAAGGGGACTTGCCTTGGTCGGATAGCGGGTAGGAGCAACCGGCTGACGATGGGCCAGATCTAACCGCGGACAACACATACAACATAATATAAACATCCATCAAGCAGGAAACATTTATATATGATTTTTGTTTAAAAAATCATGCAAAATAAATATGCATGGAAATGTGATGCATGCACAACTATTTTATATTTTACATTTTATTAAATCAAGTGTATGCATCAAAATAATATTTTCATCATTTTCTAAGGTTTTTGAAAATCATTAATATTTGCTAGTTAATGCAAAATGATTAGTTTAATTTTTATTGTTATAGGTATTAATATAAATAGAGAGTTATTAAATTTTTGGATTATATTTATGTGTGCACTTTGAACTACAGGCGTATTACGATCGAATCGTTTCCATTATCAAACCACACACACTACCTGAACACTAATCTCAAAGCATGGGTCTTCTTCAACCTCAAGCCAAGCATGCTGCACCGCCTACAGCACACACGCCATTGGAGCTAGCTGGGCTCGGCTGGCCATTGTGGCGACCTCAGATCCATAAACCATTGCAAAAATGGATTCCTCTGGACTCAGCGCCTCCAAGGACCCTATAGGCTGGCGATCGCCGACCAGCGCCTGACGTCGTATTTTTATACATAGCTGATGCATGCTCTAAACGCTTCGCATGGCTTCCATGGGAGCTCTAACTCGACATAGCTGCACCGCGAAGACTCTGACCTCTCCGGGATCATCTTTCCAAGCTCTTGCGCACCTAGAGATGAGAAGCTTACCCGAGGGCGAGCTGGCGCTTCGTGGCGACTTCCTTCTTGACTTGGTGATGCTTGGGTTCCTTCGACCACGAGAAGAAGAACACGGCAGGCGAGCAAGAGATAGGATACGAGCTCCACTTTATAGGCGAGGGGCAGCGTCGGACTTTACTCCGACGGATGTGGCTGGCGGAGAGCAGCGAAAAGCAGGTGCTATTGCACACTAGCGGCGGCGACAAGGCTGCGAGGTCGAGGCGCTTGGCGTGGCAGCGAAGGTCGTGGCGTGGTCTAGATCTTGGCCAAACTGCCTTGCAGGGGTTGCGATAACTTCATGGCGGCAGTGATTGAGCGATAAACTTGAAGGGAGAGGAGAGAAAAGGTGAGAGAGAGAAAAGTTTTCTAATTTTTCCAATTTTGTTTTCTCTTTTCTTCTTTCTAAATAATTATTCAAGGTCAAATATTAAATAGATTTTGACAAATTCACATGGGTTTGAAAGCTTCTAAATGCACCCATTGAAAATATTTATACCTTTAAAATTAATGACCCAACCCATTTTCAAAGCGGTTACATGCAATGATGATGCCATGATGTTTTTCAACCGTAAATAGTTTAATATTTTAATTATGCATTTTAATGAAATTATTAGCGTGCCAAATTTGGTTTTGAAAATTTGGGATGTTACAAACCTTCCCAAGGAGAATCTCGTCCCGAGATTGGATTCTTCGAAAATTTCAGGAACTTCGGTGCGAAGATCCTCTTCAGCGCTCCCAAGTAACCGCCTCGGTGGTTACTCCTGAACAGCCAAAAAAACATTTTTCTCGGGTTTTGCGCATAGCATCAAAATCTTGACGGATATTCTTTAAGTGTCAAATCAGTGCGGTCACTTTATCCAATAGGCTCCTCGGACACGGAGACATTTCTTTAATTGAGGACATGGAACACATTGTGCACATCAGACGGATCTCAGGCGTTCAGTGGTATACACCTCCTTGCCGGGCTAAAATTTGGAAAGGACCAATATATCTCGGAGCTAGCTTTCCACTCACGGAATCTGTGCATGCCTTTGGAGGGACTGAATACGAAATCACCCTTGGCAAATTTTAGATCCGCGGCGATTGTCGGCGTAACTCTGCCTAGGTGAAACGCCTTGACCTTTCTTGGATTAACTTCACTTGTTTTGGCCTCTTGCAAGATATCAAACCAAATACCTTTGTCTCACAGTTTCTTGCCGGTCTGAGAGGTGTCACTTTCTTCCATACAATGCTTCATAGGGTGTCATTTGGATGCTTGATTGGTATTTGTTATTGTGAAAACTCAGCATATGGCAATTGCTTATCCCAGCTTGTAGGGTTGGCTGGGGCACTTGCCTCAACATATCCTCAAGTTTGGTTAACTCTTCGATCGGCCATCGATGCGGTGAAAGCGATCTTGAAAATCAGATGGGTACCAAGCGACCCATGGAGCTTGTCCCAGGTGGAGGTGAGTGGGTACCTCGGTCGGAACAATCTTCTTTGGCAACCATGTGAGCAGACTATCTTGCTCATGTACAGCTTCGGCCAACTTGCCTCGGTGTAGGTGGTTGAGACGGGGATGAAGTGTGCAACTTTAGTGAGGACGATCGGCGATTACCGGATGGAGTCATAGCGGATTGAGTTTTAGGTAACCGACAATGAAGTCCATCCCTTCTTCCACTTCCATTCAGGAATCTTGAGCGGTTGCAACAGCCCAGCAGGCCTTTGATGCTCGGCCTTCACTCTTTGGCAGATGTCGCAGAGAACAACATACTCGGCAATATCTCTTTTCATTCCAGTCCACCAATAAGTGGTTTCGGATCGGCATACATCTTGGTACTTCCGGATGGATAGAAATTAGACTTTCATGGGCTTCTTTTAGGATGACTTCTTTAAGAGATTTATTGTTTGGTGCGAAGATTCTCTTTTTAAACAGTACTCCTTCTTCATCCATGGAAAAATCTGGTGCCTTATTCTTTTAAGCTTCTCTTTAATTTCAAGAACTTCATCATCACCTTTTGCTGCTTCTTTAATTTGATTCATTAAGGTGGGTTGTAATTCAAGCATATTTATTTGGCCTACCTCAACCATTTCCAAGTTGAGGTCGGATAATTCTTTGTATAATTGGTTGATCTTCTTTAAGCATGAGATGATTGCAGGCGTAGAAGCAAGGCATCGGCCACTACATTAGCCTTGCCGGATGATAATGGATTCCCACATCATAGTCCTTGATTAGTTCCAACCATCTTCTTTGTCTTAGATTGAGATCAGGTTGAGTGAATATATATTTGAGACTTTTGTGATCGGTGAATATTTGGTTCTTGCCAATTAGATAGTGTGTCTCCAGTTTTGAGAGCGTGAACCCGTGGCTAGCTCAAGATCATGAGTGGGATAATTCTGCTCATAAGGTTTGAGTTGTCTTGATCGTAAGCAACAACTCTCCTTTCTTGCATCGACATAACCTAGGCCTTGCCTAGATGCATAAAAATACCTCAAAATCCTTATGGACATCGAGCAAGATTAACAGGAGGCGGAAGTTAATAGCCTTTTCAACTCTTGAAAACTAGCTTCACACTTATCATTCCACTCAAATTTATTTCCTTTTTAAGAAGATTTGTCAAGGGCGAGATTTTGAAAAATTTTCAATGAACGGCGGTAATATCCCAATCCAAAACTTCTCCTTGTTTCTGAGACTTGGTTGCTTCCACTCAACAACGCGGTGACTTTTCGGGTCCCTTGCAACACCGGTGATATCACATGACCAAGGAAAATCACTTCCTTCATCGAACTTCGCACTTGCTCGACTTGGCATACAAGCGATTTTCTCTTAACCTCTCGAACCTTTCTAAGATGAATTTCTCCTCTTGATTTAGAAGATTAGAATATCATCGATGAATACCACCACAAACTTGTCGAGAAAATCCATGAACACTTTATTCATTAGATTCATGAAATATGGCGGAGCGTTAGTTGGACAAATGACATCACCGTAGTGAACTCATAGAGGCCATATCTTGTGGTGAAAGCTTTGTTTTAGAATATCGGTATCTTTAATTTTTTTGGTGATAACCCGACCTCAGTCGATTTTTGAGAAGATACAAGCTCCTTTCATTTGATCAAGCGGATCATCGATTACGGGAAGAGGTATTTATTCTTAATTGTTACTTCATTTAGAGATCGATAATCTATGCACATGCGGAGAATCCGTCTTTCTTTTTGCGAAGATCACGGTTGCTCCCCAAGGAAACTTGGTCGGATAAATCCTTTTTCTTGTAATTCTTCAATTTGTTTCTTCAATTCAGCCATTAGATTGGCGGATAGGCGATAAGGTCTTTGGGAGATAGGACCGATGCGAGGGACGGTTATCACAAATTCAATTTCGATCGGGGGCATTCGGTAGCTTCGTCAGGAACACATCGGGAAAATCTTTCACCACGGCTATGGTTTTGGGAAGAGGCCTCCAACTTATTAGGGTGATTAGATCGGAGGAAAAGGATTTGCGATGAATTGGACCTCTGTCCAACACTATTAATTAATTTCTTTGTTTTGGTGGCACGGTCTATTTGACCTTTATTTTGGTTAACAATCCATACAGAATCACTTCAATTCCTCTTGGTTTATAACCACCAAGTGCGCAGAACTTCGGTGTCTTGAATTTTAAGCTTAACCGGGGCATCAAAGTGGACCTCATGATTTTCGAGTTTAATTAGCATTGGATTCTTGATGCATCAGTTTTCAACTCATGATTTTTGACAAAAGATCTTTGAGATGAATGAATCGTTGCACGAAATCGAAAAAGCGATGCGAGCATCGCACTTATGACTTACCCATCACATTAGGATCGGCGTGGGCGTCCTCGGCGATGGCGTGGTTCACTGCCCGATCAACGGCGGGAGGCGGATCTTGCGGGTTGGAAGTTCCGCGACCCATCGGAAGGCGAGTCGGCGGGCGGACTTCCCTTGAGGCTCTGTATTCTTATTGGGACCTGGTGGCATAGTGACCCACTTTAAACAAAGCACTTTATGGTGGAGATATCTTTCTTTTGAGGTGGAGACTTGGAGTGCTGACTGGTGGAGGTGGTAGAGGCGGTGTGGCGGACCCAGTCGCGGCGAGGAGGATAACATGCCGCGATCACGAGCGCTTGATCTTGAAGCGAGAACTTCGAGAGGGGCTATCCTCATGGGCCCTCTTCTTCTTTGGGCGGCTAAACCTTTGGCGGCAGTTTTCCTCTTGTTTAACGCTCGGGCAAACATTTGCTTAAAAGTGGGGAATTAGGAGAGTCAATCAAGGCACGTATCTCGGGTCCATGCCTTTCTTAAAGAAATATATCTTATCGGCATCGCTCCTCCGTCCCTTGGAACATATCGAGCCAAGAGTGTGAATTTGGTGAGTACTCCTCTTGGGGTCATGCTTCCTTGCGAGGGTGGAATTCAATTCTTTTAGCCTCCTTAACCTTTGGGAACATAGTTCTCTTCAAATGCCTCAACGAACTCAGCCCTCAATAGCATCGGGGTTATCATGGGCCTCCTGAGCGTGTCCCTGGCGGCGACAACCCCAATGATGGTGTGTTGCAGTGAACACTCTCAACCTCACCACATTGGAACATGATGAGCTTTCTCAATCTCCTTTAACCAATCGCGCTTCCGGAGTCGGATCGAATGCCCTGGGGATTGGCCTAAGGAAGTCATTAATCGGGAGCGATGGGAGGTGGAGCTGGTGTATGAAGCGGGAGAGGGGCTGGGGCGGAGGATGATTCGCTCTTGAATCAAGTCAGCGGATCATCACGTGTTGCATTGCATGATTTCTCGGGTGGTAGGTTCTTGAGGTGGTGGTGGAAGATGGTGGTTGGAATCGACTTGATGTTAGGAGAATTTTCGTGGTGGGATGGTTGGGATCTTGGTTGGGAATTTTGTGGAGGATTTGGCGGAGGAGGAGGAGCGAGAGCAGGAGGTCCTCCAGCAGAATGTTGATCCATGCGGCGGCGATCTTGCTCACGAGGTTGGTCTGAAGCACTTGCTCGGCTCGAGGGCACTTCCATGACCTCGGCGGGCAACATCCCTTCTTCCGCCACTCGAGCAATCACCATCGATGGGTAGAAGAGGAGATAAGCATAAGCATAAGAGTTCGTTTTCATCAAAACATGGTTTTAAATAAGCAATTTGGCACAATGCATTCATATTCATAACATAACAATTTTAGGGATACAAGCGAGTAGCAATACCACAAGCGGTATGTCATTAATCCCGAAACTAACTACCTACGGGTTACGAACATCGCCGGGGAAGCTAATAGGATTGGATCCACAAGGCCCACGGGTAAGCACCAACAGTAGGATGGTTACCACGGTGATCGAAGAAAAATGCCTCATCTCCTCGAGAAGAGAGCGGAACTTCGCTCGGCTCGGGCGGCGAGGACTTCGAGGCAGCAGAACTTGGAGGCCGCGGAGGACTCGGAGAAGCAGCGAGACTCACCGGCGAGGCTCATGAGCAGTGTGGGGAGAGACTCATGGAATCTCGACCTTCTCCTCATCCTGTTGGAGAAAGCGGCGGGAGCCTGTGAGGCGGCGGCACGGTGCGGCCGCACCGACGGCGGCAAAGCAGCGGCCATGGCGACAGCATTGAGCGCTCAAGCGGCGTGGCGTAGCTTGACAGGGCGGCTTAGCGCAGAGGCGGCGAAGCTGCTGACGGACACCCTCTTAAAAGGGCGAATATTTGAAGTGGGGGGGACGTGACAAAAGCGCGCAGCGGCGGACAAGACCAAAGCAAAAGAAAAAGAAAAAAGGGTGACAACGACCCAAACAAAGGATCGGGGACTCTGAGCTAGTCACGGTGTCGGACAGGAGACCAACTCCACAGGGTCTTCCCGTCATCATCATCATCATCGCCATCGGCATCCACGTGAGGTGCCAACGAGACGGTGGTGATCGAACCATCAACGGTATGCCTTGGAGCTCAACAAGAGAGGAAGGCGGAGCTTTCACTCGGAAGGACCAGATCAACTTGAGATCCTTAGGGGTGAGCTCGAAGGAACACAAGGGAAGATCAGCGAGATCCTTAGGCGGGGAGCGCGGGACTTGTCCCGACCTCCTTCTTCTGTGGCGAGTCGACGGCGTGTAGTCCGGAGGAAAGCGGCATTCCAGGCGCTGGTTCTCCACGAACCAGCGCGGATTCTTTGCGGCTGGACCTTCTCCACCAAGTGGAAAGAATCACGCAGGATTCAGCTCTCCTTCTTGGCTTGCTCGGTGGCGGTTGGTGTCATAAGCGAGTTCAACTCCGCAAAGCGATGGTGTGCAGCGTCGTCCGAGGATTGAGCGAGCTTCGGCAGGTGGTACACCGTCGGTCGCTCTCACCTCGGCCCGTCTGAGCATGGCTGAACAGCTCGTTAGGCAAGCGAGAGGAAAATAGCGGCGGGGGACACGACTCCGCGCGTGAAACAGAGCTAGTCGATGTAAAACAAGAATGCAGACCGTCTTGGATGGCGTCGGCAATTGTGTAGCGATTAGTAGAAATGCGGAGCGGTCCACGGTAAGCGGTGGACCTGCGGCAAAACGATGGCCTTACCGCCGGTCGTCCTGCGCATAAATAGTAGCCCCATGATACATAGGGTCACGAAACCAAGCGTGCTTTCGAATCATCGGCGGTGGCGCCTGAAACCTCCGTAGCCAAGTCCAAGGCGGGGAAAGTGGCGAGACATCTACAATTTTCAAA
>JAYEVB010000332.1:0-13691 GCA_036346415.1 Raddia guianensis
ACTTTCCGATGAGCGTTACCCATTTGGAATATCACCGGTGGCCTAGCTCAAGCGAAATCCTTCTCAAACCTTACTTATCTCAATCATTTGTTCAAAACCCTTTTTCTAAATTGATTTTAAAATGAAGGAGCTACCATATAATCAGTCCTTGGCTCATAACGCGAGCCACGGCTATCATAGCCGGTTTAACTTCTGCGGAGAGTGCGCTTTACCTCGAGAAGCTCGTGCCAGGCGATGTTTAGCCACAAGACCGTCAACCACAGGACCAAGCGGATCGGGCCGTCCCATCCGGGAGCTCGAGTCGTCTTGTTATAGCTCGATTCATAGGATCATAGGATGATCGGTCCTTGAACTAGGGAGAGTAGATATTTTAGCCCGGTTTATAAAACCGGGTGCCGCTGCACCTGCGACAAAATATCTCCTAGTCGGAAAGATTACAGGATAAGAGAAAATCATTTCCTATTAAGCATCACCCTTGATCGCTATCTTTAAATCATCCTTTCCCAAACATTTCTCAACAATATTCTCAGTTCACACAAATGATTGAATCATTCGCATAAATAGTTTTAAGCATTTATCCTACCTCAACAAGGTATTTAAATAAGAGCAATTCATATTTTAGCCTTAGGTTTGATCCTAACATATCTCTTACCTTTCTAATTGGCATAATAACTAATTCTAGCAAATCAGGCATTTATCTTTTAAACTAGCATGCATATTTTCAAGTCTAATAAACATTTTCTAAATAACGAAAATGGCTACAATATGATCAAAGGGGACTTGCCTTGAGTGGGAAAGGCGGGTAGGAGCAACCCGGCGGCATTGGCGGAGTCTAACCACGCGAGACAACACATACAACATAATATAAACATCCATCAAGCGAGAAACATTTATATATGATTTTTGTTATAAAAATCATGCACAGAAATAAATATGCATGGAAATGTGATGCATGCACAACTATTTTATATTTTATTAAATCAAGTGTATGCATCAAAATAATATTTTCATCATTTTTTCTAAGGTTTTGAAAATCATTAGATTATTTGCTAGTTAATGCAAAATGATTAGTTTAATTTTATTGTTATAGGTATTAATATAAATAGAGAGTTATTAAATTTTTGGATTATATTTATGTGTGCACTTTGAACTCACGGAAGCGTATTACGATCGAATCGTTTCCATTTATCGAAACCACACACAAGCACTAATCTCAAAGCATGGACCTTCTTCAACCTCAAGCCAAGCATGCAGCCGCGCCACAGCCACGCCATTGGGCTAGCTGGGCTCGGCTGGCCGTATGGCGACCTCGATTCGCCAAACATTGCAAAAATGGATTCCTCCTTTCGAGCGCCTCCAAAGGACCCTATAAGCTGCTGATCACCCGACCCGCGCCTGACGTCGTATTTTTATACATAGCTACGATTGCATGCTCTAAACTAGCTTCGCATGGCTTCCATGAGAGCTCTAGCTCGACATTTATAACCGCCTTGAAGACTCTGACCTCTCGGGATCATCTTCCCAAGCTCTTGCGCATCTAGAGATGAGCGAAGCTTACCAGGAGGCAATGTGTGGCGCTTCTGTGAGGTTCTTGAAGAGTGCTTCATAGCGGCAAGTGAGTTCTGAGCGATAAACTGCGGTGCGAGAGGAAGAAAGAAGCGAAGAGAGAAAAAGGTGAGAGAGAAAAGTTTTCTAATTTTTCCAATTTTGTTTTCTCTTTTCTTCTTTCTAAATAATTATTCAAAGGTCAAATATTAAATAGGTTTGACAAATTCACATGGGTTTGAAAGTTTAGAATGCACCATGAAAATATTTATACCTTTAAAATTAATGACCCAACCCATTTTCAAAGCGGTTGCATGCAATGATGATGCCATGATGTTTTCAACACGTAAATAGTTTAATATTTTAATTATGCATTTTAATGAAATTATTAGCGTGCCAAATTTGGTTTTGAAAATTTGGGATGTTAAACCTTCCCCTAAGGAGAATCTCGTCCCAGAGATTCGGATTCTTCGAAATAACTTTCCAGGAACTTCGGCGGCGAAGATCCTCTTCACGCTCCCAAGTAACCACCTTCAGAGTGGTTACTCCATGGACCACAGCAAAACGAAACATTTTCTCGGGTTTCGCGCTGTATATCAAAATCTTGACGGATATTCTTTAAGTGTCCGTCAATTTGCAGATCTGCTTTATCAATAGCAAGCTGCTCCTCGGGCACACGGAGACATTTCTTTAATTGAGAGACATGGAACACATTGTGCACATGGACGGATACTCGAGGCGATTCAAGCGGTATGCCACCTCACCCGCCAGGCTAAAATTTGGAAAGGACCAATATATCTTGGAGCTAGCTTTCCACTCGCACGAATCTGCGCATGCCTTTGGAGGACACCCGCGGATACGAAATCACCTTTGGCAAACTTTAGGTCACATGACGATTGTCGACATAACTTTACGCCTGACTAGGCGCCTTGACCTTTCTTGGATTAACTTCACTTGCTTTTGGCCTCTTGCAAGATATCCAAACCAAATACCTTTGTCTCACGGTTTCTTGCCGTCTGGAGGTGTCTGACACTTTCTTCCATACAATGCTTCATAAGGTGTCATTTGGATGCTTGTGGTGTTGTTATTGTAGGAAAACTCAGCATATGGCAATTACTTATCGGCTTGTGGGGTTGGCTAGGGCACTTGCCCTCAACATATCCTCAAGTATTTGGTTAACTCTTCGGTCGGCCATCGATTAGGGTGAAAAGCGATCTTGAAATTCAGATGGGTACCAGCGACTCATGGAGCTTGTCCCCGAGCCCAGAGGTGAATTGGGTACCTCGATCGGAGACAATCTTCTTGGGCACCCCATGTGAAGCAGACTATTTTGCTCATGTACTGCTCGGCCAACTTGCCTCCGGTGTAGGTGGTTGAGACGAGAGATAGTATGCAACTTTAGTGAGGCGATCGGCGATTACGGATGGAGTCATAGCGGATTGAGTTTTAGGTAGCAAACAATGAAGTCCATCCCTTCTTCCTACTTCCATTCGGGAACCTTGGCGGTTACAATGACCCGAGCCTTTGATGCTCGGCCTTCACTCTTTGGCGAGATGTCGCGAAGGCGACATACTAACAATATCTCTTTCATTCGATCCACGGTAAGTGGTTCTCGAGATCAACATACATTTTGGTACTTCTAGGATTGATAGAAATTGGGCTTTCATGGGCTTCTTTTAAGATGACTTCTTTAAGAGATTTATTATTTAGTGCGAAGATTCTCTTTTAAACAGTACTCCTTCTTCATCCATGGAAAAATCTGGTGCCTTATTCTTTTAAACTTCTCTTTAATTTCAAGAACTTCATCATCACCTTCTGCGCTTCTTTAATTTGATTCATTAAGGTGGGTTGTAATTCAAGCATATTTATTTGGCCTACCTCAACCATTTCAAGTTGAGGTCAGATAATTCTTTGTATAATTGAGGTTGATCTTCTTTAAGCATGAGATGATTGCACGCTGGGCAGGCCGAAACAAGGCATCGGCCACTACATTAGCCTTGCCGGGATGATAATGGATTCCCATCATAGTCCTTGATTAATTCCAACCATCTTCTTTGTCTTAGATTGAGATCGGGTTGAGTGAATATATATTTGAGACTTTTATGATCGGTGAATATTTGGTTCTATTGCCAATTAGATAGTGTCTCAGTTTTGAGGCGTGAACCGGCTAGCTCAAGATCATAAGTGGGATAATTACGCTCATGAGGTTTGAGTTGTCTTGATGCGTAAGCAACAACTCTCCTTTCTTGCATCGGCCATAACCTAGGCCTTGCCTAGATGCATCATAAAATACCTCAAAATCCTTATGGACATCGAGGCAAGATTAACAGCCGGGCGGAAGTTAATAGCCTTTTCAACTCTTGAAAACTAGCTTCACACTTATCATTCCACTCAAATTTATTTTCCTTTTTAAGAAGATTTGTCAAAGGGCGAAGAGATTTTGAAAAATTTTCAATGAACCGGCAGTAATATCCATAATCCAAGAAAACTTCTCACTTGCTTCACTGATTTTGGTTGTTTCCACTCAACAACCCGGTGACTTTTCGGTCCTTTGCAACACCTCGGTGATATCACATGACCAAGAAAAATCACTTCCTTCATCGAGAACTTCGCACTTGCTCGACAGCATACAACTGATTTTCTCTTAACCTCTCAGAACCTTTCTAAGATGAATTTCATGCTCCTCTTGATTTAGAAGATTAGAATATCATCGATGAATACCACCACAAACTTGTCCGAGAAAATCCATGAACACTTTATTCATTAGATTCATGAAATATGGCGGGCGTTGGTAAGACCAAGCGACATCAAGTGAACTCATAGAGGCCATATCTTGTGGTGAAAGCTGTTTTGGAATATCGGTATCTTTAATTTTTATTTGGTGATAACCGAGACCTCTGGTCGATTTTGAAGATACAAGCTCCTTTCATTTGATCAAGCAGGATCATCAATTGCAGGAAGAGGTATTTATTGTTAATTGTTACTTCATTTAGAGATCGATAATCTATGCATGCGGAGAACCCATCTTTCTTTTGGCGAAGATCACGGGTGCTCCCCAAGAAACACTTAGTCGGATAAATCCTTTTCTTGCAATTCTTCAATTTGTTTCTTCAATTCAGCCATTAGATTGGCGAGATAGGCGATAAGGTCTTTGGGAGATAGGACCGATGCGAGGACGGTTTATCACAAATTCAATTTCGATCGAGGGGGCATTCGAGTAGCTCGTCAGGGAACACATCGGAAATCCTTTACCACGACTATGGTTTTCGGGGAAGAGGCCTCCAACTTATTAAGGGTGATTAGATCGAGAGGAAAGGATTTGCGATGAATTGGACCTCTGTCCAACACTATTAATTAATTTTCTTGTTTTGGTGGCACGATCTATTTGACCTTTATTTTGGTTAACCAATCCATACCAGAATCACTTCAATTCCTCTTGAGTTTATAACCACCAATCTGCCAGAACTTCGGTGTCTTGAATTTTAAGCAACCGGGGCACATCAAAGTGGACCTCATGACTTTTCGAGTTTAATTAGCATTGGATTTTTGATTGCATCGGTTTTCAACTCATGATTTTTGACAAAGATCTTTGAGATGAATGAATCGTTGCACGAGAATCGAAAAAGAAGCGATGGCAGAACATCGCACTTATGAAAAACTTACCCATCACCACATTGGGATCGGCATGGGCGTCCTCGGCGGTGGCGTGGTTCTGCGCCCGATCCAGGCGAGGCAGATCTTGCGGGTTGGAAGTTCCGACCCATCCCGGAAGGCAGAAGTCGCGCAGCTGCAGACTTCCCTTGAGGCTCGATATTCTTATTGGGACACGGTGGCATAGTGACTTCATTGGCAGCAAGCAAAGCACTTTATGGTGGAATATCTTTCTTTTGAGGAGTGGAGACTTGGAGTGCGGCTGGTGGAGGTGGTAGAGGCGGTCGCTGATTGGACCAGCGAGTGCGAGGCGGGGATAACATGCACGATCACGAGGCGCTTGATCTTGAGCGAGAACTTCGGAGGAATGGCTATCCTCATGGGCCCTCTTCTTCTTCGAGCTGACTAGAGCCTTTGGCGGCGGTTTTCCTCTTGTTTAGCAGCTTCGGGCAAACATTTGCTTAAAAGTGAAATTGAGGAGAGTCAATCAAACTACGTATCTCGGGGTCCATGCCTTTCTTAAAAATATATCTTATCGGCATCGCTCCTCCGTCCCTTGGAACATATCGAGCCAAGAGTGTGAATTTGGTGAGTACTCTGCGAGGTCATGCTTCCTTGCGAGGGGTGGAATTCAATTCTTTTAGCCTCCTTAACACTACTCGGGAACATAGTTCTCTTCAAATGCCTCAACGAACTCAGCCCACTCAATAGCATCCGGGGTTATCATGGGCCTCCTGAGCGTGTCCCTGGCGGCGGCAACTCCGGTGGTGATGTGTTGCTGTTGAACACTCTCAACCTCACCACATTGGAACATGATGAGCTTTTCTCGATCTCCTTTAACCAATCCGGCTGCTTCGAGAGAAGTCGTGGCTTGACTATACTTAGGGATTGGCCCTAAGGAAGTCATTGATCTGAGGAGCGATATGGAGGTGGAGGTGGTGTATGGCGAGGAGAGAGGCTGAGGCGGGAGGATGATTCAGCTCTTGAATCAAGTCGCGGATCATCTGGTGTTACATTGCATGATTTCTCGGGTGGTGGGTTCTTGAGGAGGTGGTGGTGGAAGATGGTGGTTGGAATCGACTTGATGTTCGGAGAATTTTCGTGGTGGGATGGTTGGGATCTTGGTTGGGAATTTTGTGGAGGATTTGGCGGAGGAGGTGGCGGAGGAGCGAGGAGGAGGAGGTCCTCCAGCAGAATGTTGATCCTCTGACTGGCGATCTTGCTCACGAGGTTGGTCTGAAGCACTTGCTCGGCTCGGGGCACTTCCATGACCTCGGCCCGGGCAACATCCCTTCTTCCGATCCTCGAGCAATCACCATCGATGGGTAGGAGAGGAGCGAGATAAGCATAAGGAGGAATTACGTTTTCATCAAAACATGGTTTTAAATATGCAATTTGGCACAATGCACATTCACATACATCACATAATAATTTTTAGGGTACAAACAAGGCGCAATACCTGGCGGTATGTCGGCCCAAATCCAAAACTAACTACCTCACGGGTTACGGACATCGCCGGGGCATGATAATAGGATTGGATCCACAAGGCCACGGTGGCACCAACTTGAGTAGGATGGCTACCACGGTGATCGAGAGAGAAAATGCCTCATCTCCTCGAGGAAGAGGCGGAACTCGCTCGGCTCGGGCGAGGCGAGACTCGAGGCAGCGAGGGCTTGGGCTGGCGAGGAGGACTCGGAGGCAGCGAGACTCACCCGGCGGCGAGGCTCGTGAGCAGTGAGGAGGACTCATGAGCGAATCTCGACCTTCTCTCTCCAGCAGTGGAGAAAGCGGCGAGAGCGCAATGAACGCGGCTGCAAGCGGCGGCGCTGCAGCTGCCAAACCAGCGGCCGGTGGCAGCTTCTTGGCCGGGGCCAGCAGCATAGCCATGGCGATGCTGCGGCGGGGCAGCCCTCTTAAAGGCGAATATTTGAAGTGGAGGGACGGCGGCAAAAGCAGCGGCAAGCGGCGGACAAGACCCAAAGCAAAAAAAGCGAAAAGAAAAAGTGACAACGGACCCAAACAAAGGATCTGAGGAGGCTACGAGCTAGTCTGAGTGCAGTTGGACCCGAGACCAACTCCACGGGGTCTTCCCGTCATCATCATCATCATTATCGGCATCCGGCGGGGTGCCAACTGAAACAGTGGTGATCGAACCATCGAGTATGCCTTGGAGCTCGACAAGAGTGGGGCGGAGCTCTCACTCGGAAGGACCAGATCAACAAGAGATCCTAGGGGTGAGCTCGAAGGTACACAAGGAAGATCGGCGGGATCCTTAGGCGGGGGCGGGACTTGTCCCGACCTCCTTCTTCTGAGCGCGAGGTCGAGCAGCGATGCAGCGAGAGTCCGGAGGAAAGCGGCATTCCCGGGAGGCGGTTCTCGTGAACCAGCCCAGCGGATTCTTTTTGCGAGCTGGACCTTCTCCACCAAGTGGAAAAGTCCGCTTTTTAAGTTAGCAGCTCTCCTTCTTGGCTTGCTCGGTGGCGGTTGGTGTCATAAGCGGACTTCAACTCCAGCGGAGACGATGGTGTCTGCGTCGTCCAAGATTGGGCAAGCTTCGGCAGGTGGTACACCGTCGGGTCGCTCTCACCTCGGCCGTCGAGCATGGTGAAGCGGCTCGTTAAGCGAGCGAAGGCGGAAAATGGCGAGCGGGGAGACATCACGACTCAGCGGTGAAACGGAGCCGAGTCGGTGTAAACAGAAATCCGGACACGTCTTGGATGGCGTCACGAGCAATTGTGCGATTAGCGAGTAATGGCGGAGCGGTCCACGAGTGGCGGTGGACTGCGGCAAAACGATGGCCGCACACCACCGGCGGTCGTCCTTTGCATAAAGTAGTGGCCCCATGATACATAGGGTCACGAAACCAGCGTGCTCGGCATCGACAACGGTGGCGCCACGAAACCTCGTAGCCAAGTCCAAGAGGCGCGAAGCGGCATCTACAATTTCAAAAGATTATCGGCAAAAATTGGATTGCGAAGATTATGAATTTATTTAACAATTATTTTCTTTATAAATTATATGGTCTCTAATTCTAGGGCTCGTCCTAAAGCTAATCGGCTCGATACCACTTTTATCGGGACTCGGTCTAATTGTCCGAATCCTAATTGTGCATCTGATACTAGTCCCGAGAAGATCATGACTAGCACACAATTTAACAATAATGGTACATTGCCTTGAGTCACATTATTACAACATAGGGGACTAAGCGTCCCACGAGAAGTCCTGATTTAATACATCAAGCCGCGACGCGAGGCCAAGATCTGACGTTACACTGCAGTAGCGAGGAGCCCTAACATAGCGCGATTTATTCTAGTAGCTAGACTATTCCCGCGAGGCAAGCGGGGGCGGGACACAACTCTACTCTTACGTCCTCGAAGTCCTCCTCCTCCTCGAAGTCAGGTCCTCCTCGGATGGCGAGTCGTGAGGCGCTTCTCATTGTTGAAATTTTTGGAAGAGGGAAGGAGAAATAGGGGTGAGTACAAAGGTACTCGACAAGTCGAGATATATCTTGATGGGGTTTAGTACAAATGGATGGCTTGGCGGTTTTGCGGAAGTGCGATTTATTAGCCTAGTTTTGACAAAGCGATTTGAAACATTGAATCTCCATATTTTCTTTGGGCTTTTCTCAAGCGGTTCTCACAGCTTAGCCTCGAGTGCCATAGCAAGAACAAAATCCTTTCTTCTTTTTTTTTCTCAAAACCGGCTAGGTCCATTCATGCGCGACACTTTCCGATGAGCCGTTACCCATTTGGAATATCACGGTGGCCCCTAGCTCAAGCGAAATCCTTCTCAAACCTTACTTATCTCAAATCATTTGTTCAAAACCCTTTTCTAAATTGATTTTAAAATGAAGAACTACCATATAATCTGTCCAGCAGCGCTCATAACTTGCGAACACGGCTATCATAGCAGTTTTAACTCTGCGAGAAGTCCGCTTTACCCTCGAGCTACGCACCAGGCGATGTTTAGCCACAAGACCGTCAACCACAAGGACCGGCGATCGGGCCGTCCCATACGGGGGCTCGAGGTCGTCTGATATGGCTCGATTCATAGGATCATAGGATGATCGGTCCTTGACTAGGGAGTAGATATTTTAGCCCAGTTTATAAAACCCGGTGCTGCCTTTACCAGCGACAAAATATCTCCCTAGTCGGAAAAGATTTTAGGATAAGAGGAAAATCATTTCCTATTAAGCATCACCCTTGATCGCTATCTTTAAATCATCCTTTCCCAAACATTTCTCAACAATATTCTCAGTTCACACAAATGATTGAATCATTCGCATAAATAGTTTTAAGCATTTATCCTACCTCAACAAGGTATTTAAATAAGAGCAATTCATATTTTAGCCTTAGGTTTGATCCTAACATATCTCTTACCTTTCTAATTGGCATAATAACTAATTCTAGCAAATCGGCATTTATCTTTTAAACTAGCATGCATATTTTCAAGTCTAATAAACATTTTCTAAATAACAAAAAATGGCTTCACAATATGATCAAGGGGACTTGCCTTGGTGAGGAAAGGCGGGTAGGAGCAACATGGCGCTAAGCGGAGTCTAACCACGCGGACAACACATACAACATAATATAAACATCCATCAAGCGAGAAACATTTATATATGATTTTTGTTTTAAAATCATGCAGCGAAATAAATATGCATGGAAATGTGATGCATGCACAACTATTTTATATTTTATTAAATCAAGTGTATGCATCAAAATAATATTTTCATCATTTTTCTAAGGTTTTTGAAAATCATTAGATTATTTGCTAGTTAATGCAAAATGATTAGTTTAATTTTTATTGTTATAGGTATTAATATAAATAGAGAGTTATTAAATTTTGGATTATATTTATGTGTGCACTTTGAACTACAGGCGTATTACGATCGAATCGTTTCCATTTATCGAAACCACACACACAAGCACTAATCTCAAAGCATGGGCCTTCTTCAACCTCAAGCGAAGCATGCCGGCAGCCTGACACCGCGCCATTGGAGCTAGCGGGCTCGGCTGGCCGTGTGGCGACCTCCGTTCGTAAACCATTTGCAAAAATGGATTCCTCTCGACTCGGCGCCTCCAAAGGACCCTATAGCTGCGATCCGCCCGACGGCCGCGGCGTCACGTGATTTTTTATACATAGCTACGATGCATGCTCTAAACTAGCTCGCATGGCTTCCATGAGGCTCTAGCTCGACATAGCACACTTGAGAACACTCGGCCTCTCGGAATCATCTTCCCAGCTCTTGCATCTAGAGATGGCGAAGCTTACCGAGAGGCAATTTGGCCCTTCTGGCGACTTCCTTCTTGACTTAAGTGATGCTTGGGTTCCTTCAACACGAAGAAACGCGACGCGGCAAAGCAGAGCAAGGAGATAGGGCACATAGCTCCACTTTATAGTTTGAGGAGAACACGGCGGCGTCGGACTTTACTCCGCCGGATGGCATGTGGCAGCGCAACGAGGTGCTATTGCACAATAGCAGCGGCGACAAACAAGGCGATGGTCGAGCGCTTAGCGTGGCGTGGCGCCGAGAAATCGTGGCGTGGTCTAGATCTGGCCGGCAGCGCCTTGAGATTGAAGTAACTACATAGCGGCAATTTGAGATTCTGAAGCGATAAGCTAGCGGTCTGAGAGGAGAAAGAAGCGAGAGAGAAAAGGTGAGAGAAAAAGTTTTCTAATTTTTCCAATTTTGTTTTCTCTTTTCTTCTTTCTAAATAATTATTCAAAGGTCAAATATTAAATAGGTTTTGACAAATTCACATGGGTTTGAAAGTTTACGATGCACCCATGAAAATATTTATACCTTTAAAATTAATGGCCCAACCCATTTCAAAGCAGTTTGCATGCAATGATGATGCCATGATGTTTTCAACACGTAAATAGTTTAATATTTTAATTATGCATTTTAATGAAATTATGTTCGTGCCAAATTTGGTTTTGAAAATTTGGGATGTTACGTTCAGGAACCCTATTTCTGCGCCGCGCTCTGCCACCGGCGAGCGTGGCCACTCTTCTTGAGCTGGCGCGCTTGCGATTTCTTCTGCTCCTCTCCTGGCGCTTCCCGCGCTGCGCTTCGCCAGCCTGCCGGCCTCGCCCGTTCGCCGGCGTTCTACCGGCTTCTTGCGCGGCGCATGCTCAACAGCGCCAACGGCGTGGCGCCGCCGCGCTTTCGCGACCAGCGGCTTGCGGCCTTGACCGACCGCTTTGAGGCCGCCCCGCTTGAGGTAGCTTTCTGCGCTTACGCACACTTCATGTTAGGGTTAGCATCTGCCGCTGCCTACAACCGGGGCGTCCTGTACCGGAAGGCGTTACCTTGTACTCTCCATTGGAGAGGCGGCGCTGTGATATCTTTGGGGCCGTGGGCGCCGCGCCGATGCCCTCGCGATCTGCGGTGGTGATCGCGGTATTGAGCGTCGAGATGAGTCGCCCGGCGCTCTTGAAGCAAGCCGATTCGTCTTGAAGCAAGCTGCCTTGCCCAAAGCGCCCGTGACCTTGACCGGCCTGCCGGAGAGCCTTGGCGCCAGGTGGGCCGGATCGGCGATCGCGGGTTGACGCCGCCAGCAGCGTCTCTATGATGGTAGCGCCGCACGTGAGGCGAAGATGAAGATGAGGTAAGCGAACTCCTCATTTGTTTTGTCTGTACAAATCTGTTAATGCAAACTTTTGCTTTTGTCGTGAATCTCGGTCGAACTTGGCATAGGCATTATTGCGAAAAAGCTGGGGCACTGAGCGCTAAAAGCTTTAGATAGAGCGTTCTATTGAAAGTGGCGCTTTTTACTCGGACATCTGGTTACTTCAACCCTTATGGCCTCTCGGCGAACCGACCTTAAGCGTTGCGTGGCGGGACACTCGGCTTCTAGAAGTGGTCTAGGCCTTTGGTGTAATGTCGTTAGCGCGATACCCGAGACCGGCGGACACACGAGGCTAGAACCCCCTTCCGTCCGCGTCGCCTCGCCCGGCCGCAAGCAAGCGTTTGCTCTTGCAACTAAGGGCCATCGGCCTTAAGTACTTTTAGCTACGACTTTCAGCAGAATGTTTTCTAACGGACTTTTAGGCTCATGGCGATCGCCACAAGCTTTAGGCGAGCGTTCTATTGGAAGTGGCGCTTTCCAGAGGCATCGAGGTTACTTCAACCCTTACGGCCTCTCGGCAAACCGACCTTAAGCGTTACGTGGCGAGCACTTAGCTTTGGAAGTGGTCGAGCGGCTCTTGCCGTCGTTGGCGCATTGCCCGAACCGGCGGACACACCGAGGCTAGAACCGCCTTCCGTCACCTCGCCCTGGCCCGCAAGCTTAGCGTTGCTCTTGCAACTAAGGGCCATCAACCTTAAGTAATTTTAAGCTACGACTTTTAGCGCGAATGTTTTCTACAGACTTTAAAGCGAAAAAACAGATGCCTGAAGAGCGAACTTATCTTTTTATTGCAGATGGCTTTGTACAATCGGACCCAAAAGCGGCGAGAGAACCTCGTAGCTCGGCTCAAAGGAAGGCCAAAAAAGCTTCTTGAACAGCTACTCTGGGTGAACTTCCTCGGTACTCGGCGTTCAAGTGTTCGTAATTCGCGACCATCCTCGGCGAACTGGCCAGGCTGGCGGAGGCCAGAGACCACCTTGAAGGGCCCTCCACGGGGAGGCAGTTTGTTGCGCCTAACTGCGCTTGGATTTCTTGAACGAGGTCGCCAGCTGCCGATGTCTCTCACACCGTCTTGCTTGATAGCGGCGCGGTGCCTCACGATACTGGCGGCGGATGCCGCCACATCTCGATCTCCTCGGTGGTTTACTTCATCACAGCGCCCGGTCGAGGTCTCATCTTCAAGACGCGCCACCGCCACCGGACCCAAAGCGAGCTCGATGAAACACGCTTCGAGCCATACACTCACGAAGAAAAGTCTGCGCGGTGGCTCTGTTGGGAGTTGTCCGCGGCGCCCACAAAGCGGTGGGGACTTCTTCCGTAGCGCTTCCGCGCGCTTCTCGAGCGGTCAAAAGCCCTCGTCTTGAGCCCTGAGTACTTCGCGTTTGCCGCTCTACTTGCCCATTGCTCTTCGGATGTTGCGGAGGCGATGCAGCAGTGCCCAGCTCTTGCGCCGATCTTGAAATCGGCGCTCTTGAAGCGGCGCGTTAGCCGTGATGATCTCCTGGCGGCGCGCGAATCGGACGAATGCTCTTCATAAGCGTTATGGGCTGCGGCGGGCGTGATCGCGGGACGGCGTTACCTCCAGCCATTTGGTGAACTTATCGGCGGCGGCGAAGCGGTCGTGTAACCTCCGGTCGCCCGCGACAGGCCGAGATGTCCGGCCCCAAACGCGAAACGGCGGAGAGGCGGAATGGTTCTGCGCGCTGGGCGTTCGGTGGATCTGCTTAGCATGAAATTGTTGCGCCCGCATCTCTCGCGGCTCGAAGGCATCACGGAGGCGGTAGGCCAATAAAGCCGTGGCGCTTTTCAAACCGGCGCTTGCGGCTCCCGAATGGCTCCCGCATGTCTCTATGGATCTCG
>JAYEVB010000200.1:7500-15000 GCA_036346415.1 Raddia guianensis
GTTTCCAATACTACTTACTAGGAACGTCAGTGAGAGAGCAATGCGAACGAAGACCAATCAATAGGCCCTACTGCGCATTCTCCTGGCTACCTAGTTGACAATGCATGCTAACTAACATCTCTTTACCTAGTACTTCAAACCTATCCCTTATGTTCCCGCGTTCCATAAGTTCGCTTCGCTCTCTCTTTCTATGTCAACCAAGGTCTGGTCTGTCAGATTCCATAGCTGATGAATCTCTTTCTTTTTCCACTCTTTCCCCGTCACGCAAGACGCTTTTCAGGCACAAACCTAGTAGTTATTTGTCCTGTTGGGTGAACTGATTTGTGGAGTCGGCTAGCAATGCTGATGCAAAGGAAGCGATTGACCTTGCGCACTTTTTGTACTTCACTCAGAAAAGCTTATCGATGAAAAGGCCGAAGGCGGGATAAGTTTCCATCATGCGGTGCTGTACATGTCGGGATAAGATAATTCTTCCGGCGCAAATGAGGAAAGTTCTTTGATCGTGTCCATATAGGAGACACCGGTGCTAAAACCATCGTGTCAAATCCTGTTTGTGTAATATTCCGTAACATTTGAGCCAAGAAAATGGTACACATGTTTCAAACACCAAGCTGTCAAGGACTAATGAAGTCCAATCAGACAGTGAAGTATGAAAAGAAAACTAACAAGAGCAAGAGTGCGCACCGCACCACCCATTTAGGTTTTGATGCTGCGGCTGGCATAGGGCTACGCAAGTATCCGGCGTAAGTAAGTAATGATAGATCGTATTCCAACACTTGGGCGCTACAAGTCGAGTTGAAATGTGGCGAGACTCCTAGATCCTGCGAGCTTCGTTACTTGGAACCTTCAGATGGGTTGACTAGGGCCACAACTCTTCTGATAGTACATTCTATATATACCGAGTTTATGTATGAGAGTACGCTACTGCGCTTACACCCGCCAAAAGCGCTATATGAACATGTTCCAAGGGTGAAGCAGAGGCCTCCCTCTTGTCGAAGTGGTACGGGTCAAACTAATGAGCCTTTTTCCCTATCACGAGACAGATAGAGTGGAAGCTTCTTATCCAGGGGAATCCCATCATGGGGGCGCAATCACAATAACTGTGCTTCAATCCCTACTTCCACCGAGCAGCAGGAACCATCCTCATTCGTGCCCAGGTTAATACGCTGTTGGGTGGGTTTCAAGTAAGCATGTCGCTCGGGAGGGTGGGCGTTCCTCATTCTCTTGGGTCTCCTGACTCAGATACGAATTAGCCAGAATCCGCCCATTTTCCATAGACTTTGTGAGGTGAATCGCCAGGTAGAAGACAGGCTTACACTTATCTGGGGCTTCCAAGCTTGTTGGTGGGGTAAACTCGTACGTAGGAAAAAGACCCTGTTGGGGAAATAGCCTTTAATTACATTAGTATAAACTTAGCTAGTGCTTGCTGTCTGTCCAACCAATTATCAAGATTTGGCTAGAGAAAAGTCGGTGTCAGCTGGAAATGAAGTAATAAAGTGCATCTGCCAGTTCTTCTTGGAGCTTGGTCCGGTCATGTAAACTTTAGCCCTCATCTTCAAAGAGCCCACTTGCTTAATAAGAAGCATTGCGCTCTGATTCAATGTCAAGCGAAGAGCTTTAGTTCCTGTCACCAACAAAGTCTAAATAGATTCAATTTAGTCAGTTAGAGGTCCTTATTTCTCAATGCTACTGGCTTTTACTTTTTCATGTTCAAAATGTCTGTACCAGAACTTACCACCTCTTTCCATCCTCATAAGAACGAATCAATTATTAGGTTACCAAGTTCGAGCACATGAAGACATAGATACCAGGATATTATCCTCCCATATTTAATATTTCTTCCAAACAACTACACCTGAAACCCTTTTGGCTTCGTTTTATATGATTTGATGCCAACTGCTTTCCTATCTCCTTTAAAGCAACTACTGGATGCCAACCTTGTCAATTTTATTCTGTCAGAGGCCAATTTTTATCCAAATTCACAGAAGGGGATGGGAAGATGGCAGCACTCGCTAATGAAGAAAGCTGCTTTTCACGAGAGTGAACGGATGGTTGAACCACTTTCACGGAGGTTTGGTAGTGCTTACCCTCATCGGGAAAGTAAGGAATGTTGTGAGTCAGGCAGGCCTTATATATACCATTACGCAGGCCAAGAGGAGAAGTATACCAGTCAAAGCTTTATAGACACCGTCTCCCATCACTTTGAAAGCTACTACAAGCAGCGGCTGATTGAATGGTTTCCGCCTCTTTGAATATAAGAGGCTCTATTTATTCTTTTGAACTCGAAGTAAAGGGGTGAATAGGTGGGCAACCGTCTCTCTCTTGTCGGGCAAGCACTCCTTTCGGGTAACAGAAGGCAAATAGGGAACGCGAAGAGCGAACAAGGCTCTGGCTTCGTGGATTTACTCTAGGGTGAAAAAAGCACCATCTCTATCCTCCTAAAGCTAGTAAGTTTGTTAATTGCAAAGAGAAATCGAACCACAGGAAAAACTACTGAATGAGAGAGAACTTACTTACGGAAATCTCGACTTTCGAACTTGACTCTTTCACCAAAAATGCCCAATTGGCACAGCTGACAAAGAAATGGTAGTCACTTACCACTGGATTGGAATCACAGTTCACACTTATACTTGGTGAACACAAAGCATTTCTATTTGCAACGTTGCCACCTAGATGTCTAAAGTAAGCATTTCGGGAAAAGAGGTGTCCATCGTGATCGACTGGAACTTTCTATCAGGCTGCGGAGAAGGACAGGTTGGTAATGGATGCCCTACCTAGTCCGCTTGCTCAATGAGACATGGGATTCTACCTTTTTATCCTCTGTTTTCAGAGCGGGAATGAATGCTTGTGGTTTTGCAGAGTGGAGTACCCCTTTCCTGGCGCATATAAATAAGCAAGCATTTGCTACCAACGGTAGTCGAAGTAGCTCTTTCTTTACTTTTCTGCCTCTATATGGGAATTCCCTGTAGTGTTAGCAGTAGGAATGCTTGGCCTATAGAATTAGGTAAGGAAGAAGAACGCTTGAGCATGGATTCTTTGCCAGTTATTGGTACCTTACCAGTCATAACCCAGATCAGAATGGTAGACTGCAGAGAGGTGTCTTTTGTAGTTTTTCTGCGGCCAACCTTCAAGAGTTTGAGCCAACCAGTACACAACAGGTTTACCATACCTAAGGGACTACCAACCCAGCATGGTACACCAGTTTGCTACAATTCGTCTAAAATAAGCATCAAAAACTGAAAAGCAACTGGCTGGCACAGGTAAAGTTCTACTTAGGCATGTACTAGTGACTCAAATACCCAGTACTGTGAAATATCAGAACTGCAACTTTACGACTGATATTGAATACTGTGAGCATAACACATCAGTAACAATCCCAAATAACATAATAAAGAAAGAAAAAGAAATACTATCTGCAAAAACTGACTTACTCTCTGAGTCCTTGAAAGGGAAAGGCGGTATTGGGTTTGTGAACTCACTGGCAACCTGTCTTCGAGGTTCTGCTCTTCCTGGCTTTATTGCCTTAAGTTAAGGTTTCGAAGAAGAGGGGGAATAGAAGGAATGAAACTGTGCGTAGAATCAACGGTAAAGATCATCTCTGTCTTGGTACTTGCCCGAAGAAGACGAATCAATCAGTCTTATTCTAACCTGTAAAGCCAATGAAGTTCTATGAGCTGAGGGTCGATGGATGCAATTGAGCTCTCCTGAAAGGAGAGGTATGAAATGAGCTATCTGGTTTAGAATTGAAGATGAGGAAGAACCCAGCTTTAAGGCCTCAAGCCTCTGGTCTTTTTCAATCAACAAATACATTCAGCCAAAAACTACACTATATATGATCAAATGAACGTAATAATAAATCATCTTTAGTCTGTGCTGGATTCAATCACAAGTTGGGCGAAGATAAGTCAAAGAAAAGAGAAAAGGGCTCGGCTGGCTTATGAAAATGATGAGGCATTGAGGTGGGTTGGAGCAGATTCGATACATTTTATTCACTCTATCTACGACAATCTTGGAATCACATAGGAAAGTGGATTCTTTCATTTTGGTAAGATTCCTGGTCTTTCTAGAAGATAATATGTGCCGGGATATCTCGTAAGCAGAGTAAGGCGCGTAGCGGTTGAAGTGAGGACAGAGTTTCTGTAAGGAAACCTTATGTGTATTGAATGTGCCCCCCACCCAGTTTCAGAGATTGTTTCCCACGTTACGTGCGGGATCATAGTATGATTATTAGCGAAGGTAGGCGGTGGGTCCTGTTGTCAGAAACACGAGCGATAGCAATATGATAGTGAGAATTCCCCTTGGCTTGGTGTTTTTCTTTTGCTACCAAGAGAGAAACCGTTTGATCGCGTCAGGAAAGCCGAGTAACCATTCGAACGGAAAGCGAAAGAAGCGGGGGGGAGAAGGACGGGACCGGTTGTTCGTGGCTATATATAGTATAGTTCTACTTGGCAATTGCTTTTTTATTTGGCATTGGCCGATTCGAAATCTATTCTTAAGCATCAAAGGGAGTGAGTGACTCCCACTAACTAAGCATGCCAAACTTCTCGTAGCGTGCATTTCCTGCATATTGGCTTAGTGACCATTACTTACTGCTTTTGGGGAGTCAGGATCGGACCCTTTCACTTTCATGTCAAGTTAATGCAGAGGCTTTATACCATTTTATTTTCCCTTGATTTGACCTGAGCGAGACTTACTTACTTATGTATGTCTGTATACCTTTTTTCTCTTTTTCTATCAGATCGCAGATTCTTTGATGGATTTCGGCCTTTGATCCTCTCGTCCCGGCCAACCAAGAAAAGCTCCTGCCAGGCCAAACCGAACTCACATTATTTGGAGGCATTGCTATTCTTACTCCTCTTTGACCGGCTTTGGTCGAGCAACCGCTACATTTATTGAACGGCAACTGCCTACATAACCTACCTACCCAGACCAAGGGAAGAAGGTATCAGACCATATGTAGTTCTCGGCCCCTTTTGTTAGACCAGTTCCTTTCGGTGCTGAGTTCCTTACAGCCCCGGTACTGTACTGAAGTGGCTTGGCTTCATTCTGATCAGGTTCGTCTCCCCCGGGCAGAGCAGAGGAAGTACACTCTCAATATTACGGATCGGAAGACGAATGGGATAAGAAAGGCCATCATTGGGGCAAACGACGCAATCGCTTCTAATTTAGGATTAGATGAAACATTCATATTTTGATGGAGATTTTCAGCGTCATTCAGATAAATACAGATTGAGATCGTAGAAACATGAGCTTGTGATATCGCTACACCCAATTCCAGACCGGTTAATGCTATAACTATAAATAGGGGACCTAGATCTCCTATGAAATAGAAAAGATTATTCAGAAATAGCATAGCCCAGGCAAACCCACCTAAAATCTTTACTAAACTATGACCGGCCATCATATTAGCAAAAAGACGTACCCCCGAGCTTAATGCACGAAAACAATGAGATATTAGCTCGAGGAGCACTAACAAAGGTGCTAAGGGCAGTGGGACCCCCGCGGGTAATAAGAAGCTTACAAAATGAAGCCCATGTCTTTGGAATCCAACGATCGTAATGCCTAGAAAAATGGAAAAAGAAAGACAAAAAGTAATGAGAAAATGACTTGTAACTGTGAAGCTATACGGGATCATCCCCTGGAGATTACGAAATAACAAGAAAGTAAAGGTTACCAGGATGCAAGGGAAGAACCTGAGTTTCACATTAGCAGAGGGGCCACCTATTTGTTCCTTTACCAGGTTAAGCACAAAATCATAAATAAGCTCTACCTGCGATTGCCAAGCATTTGGCACTGACTTTCCCCCTCCATTTTTCGTAACAACATAAAGAAGGAGTAGGACCTTTGCGAGATTGAGCAGCATGGACAAGGATGAATTTGTGAATGAGAAATAAAAGTTATCTAGAGAAATGGGCATGATTGGGTGAATGGAAAATTGATCCAGTGGGCTCTCCGCGAAACCCCCATTGGCTAGGTCGCCTCCTCCTGAGCTCCCCGCTGGGTCGCCTCCTCCTGAGCTCCCCGCTGGGTTCCCTCCTCCTGAGCTCCCCGCTGGGTTCCCTCCTCCTGTGCTCCCGGCTGCTTGCTCGCCTCCTTGACCCGCTGAATTGGAAGGCGAGCCTTCTCCTGATTGAGGGTCATCCTCATCCTCATCCTCATCCTCGTAGTAGGGGTTGGGGGTATCAGGTTCCCCTAGCTCGGCATGTATGTATTTGCTCGCAAGATTATCGGAGCTGATCACCACTTCGCTATCTATGTCTCTATCAATAAAATCCAGCCAGATACCGGTTATCGTCTCAATATCGTTGCCATCCCAGAACACTAGGTCCATGAAATTGTGCATTTCTTCGGGTGATAACCTCTCAAGACCCCTTGCCTCGTAAGCGGATTGAACCCGCGGGCTTAGAAAGGAGATTATATCTTCGGCAATCTCGTCGCGGGAGTGCACCCTATTCAACACATTCTCCACGAGCAATCCATTCTCCTGCGGCAACACATTTGCATTAACCACGTGCCATCCATTCTCCTGCGGAACGTGCCATCCATTCTCCTGCGGAACGTGCCATCCATTCTCCTGCGGAACGTGCAATCCATTCTCCTGCGGCAACCCATTTGCATTAACCACGTGCCATCCATTCTCCTGCGGAACGTGCAATCCATTCTCCTGCGGCAACCCATTTGCATTATTTTCATACAAAGCGGGGTTAAGTTGGGGATTATTGTGGTTGTTCATTTTTGATTTACCATCTTTTGCTACCGTTGAGCGAATTGAACCCGGGTGGCACTGAGGGACAAGCATGCCAGGGTTGGTAGGCTTGTACCGAACAGAGCAAAGGCAGTGAAAGAAACTGATCATTACTTTACGATAAATACAGGAAAGAGCAGCGAGGGAAAGGACGCGATACGATAATCGATGGTAAATCAACAATGGAATTTTTCGCTTTCCAACCTAGATATCTGCGGGCTTTCCTCATTAGAAAGAATAGATAGCCCTGTGCCTTTAGCATAACTATCAATTTTTTTACCATTTGCTACAGTCACAACCATTGGATTAGTTTTCACTAATTTACACTTAATCCCATCAATCACCACTGGGTTGATAAAGCTGTGGGTGCTCCCACTGTCTAACAGTGCAAAGATAGCTTTATTAGCTACTACTTCCCCTTTCAATTTCATTGTAGAAAGATTAGGATTAGATGAGGTTGCACACATGGGCACAATGGCCTCATCAGCTTCAACTTCTTCTACTTGCACTGTATTCACATCCACACCCTCTACAACTGGTTCACTACTGTCACCAACCTCAAACTCACCTTCTTCACTGCCTACCAACATGTGTACCTTGATTTTTTTTACACTGATGCCCACTTATCACCACATTGAAAACATAGCCCTAAAGCTCTCCTTTGTTCAATAAGGGCATTTCTGGTATTCATGTTGCCATTAACAGGCTTTGCATCTGAAACCTTTTCTCTATTATTCAAACCCCATTCAAAGTGT
>JAYEVB010000143.1:0-28914 GCA_036346415.1 Raddia guianensis
TCGGCGTATCTCCTATCTCACTCTTGAAGAACCTTAGTTGACTTGGAGTGCGTTATCCCAACCGTCGGCGAGTTGGCGCCCGTCTGTGGGGATCTGTGGTCGAGCATGTCGAACTCTACTCGACGGGAGATTCTCCACGAGGACCTCGACTCGGAAGAGGCGGGATGTCTCTCTCCCCCGGATCGGATCAATCGCCGATCTTGATCGCCTTCGGTCCCGGTTCCCAGCTCAGGTGCTTGAAATTGGATCATTTCGCGGGCGAGCGTCTTGCCCGGGCGGGCCGTCTGATCCCATGACGAGCTCCGTGCTCGGTGGAACTAACTGGATCAACTTGTGCGGCGGAGCTCTTAGCCAGGGCCGCTCTGGTCCCGCGATGAGCTCCTTGTTCGAGGCCTGGATCAAAGTCCTCCGGATCCGGGGCATTACGCTGGCGATGGATAGCGAGAGAGTGGCCACGGCCGCTTGGAACATCTACCGACTTTATAAGTTCCTCGTGTAGCTCTTTGGTTTCCTAACCCGGCTTTTCTCAAATTGGCGCCTTAGATTCGTCCAAGTCTCTCGGTACGCCATGTAAAGGTCAACCCATTGAAGCGGTGAATGCTGCAAACCCTGCGGTCCTCCTCGCCTTGTCTTCTCCGGACTACCTTACTCTGGTAACACTTGATGGTACGCCCGGTCTTGCGAACTCTTGGCTCCGCAATTTAAAGGTTTTCCTGTTTAGTATCTTGTATCAACAAGTTTCTAAACTTCAGAGTTGCGTAACACGGCATCGGCCTTCGGCTAACTTGCTACTCATAAACCCTCCGTGGCGAGAGGCACTTCGCTCACGGCACAACCACTTGGCAAAGCTTTCGCTCTCGTAAGCCCTCAGCGGAGAGGCACTTTCCTTGTTCCGGTTACCTTGAATCGCCCTAACTTACGTTAACGGCGGTTCACAGAGCGAAATCGATCAGGATCTGGTGTCGCTCTAACTCTCTCCTTGCGTGCTTGAAGTATAAGTTTAGGTCTTCATGCATACGTCCGTCTGCAAAGAGCTAAGGCGTCGCTCTTTCTCTTATGCACTGTTCGAGTTCAAACTTCGAGTCTCGGCGGCATTTACTGTGAAATTGGGGAGTTAGGCTAAGCGTTCTACGGTTTTCTTAAAACTTTCTAGCGCTGTTAGCCTTACTCTTGGTTTTTGTTAAATCCTTATCTTTTGCTTTGCTCTTTTTCTTTGGAAAAATTTGCTCGGTCGAGACTCTCGCTTCGATTCAATATTGCCTTTCGGTGGTCTTGAGTGCTCCGGCCAATCTCGGAGGCCGCCTCTTCTCGGTCGATTGGGACTTGAGCTGAATTTGGCCTTACGATCTGCTCTCTTTTGCAGGAAAAGTTGCTCGGTCATACTCTACTTTCTGATTCAAGCTGCTCGGCGGTCTTAGTTTGCTCGGCCAGACTCCTCGGAGGCCCTGCCTCTCCTCGGTCGGTTAGGATTTGAGCTGAATTTCGGCCAGCAGTGCGTTTTCAGTTTCCGGTTCCTTTCCTTAGCGTTGGTTTTCCAAAACCTCGTTGGTCTTTAAGCTCCGTGGCGCTCAGCGTCTTGATGATGTCTCTTTGTCTGCGGCGACACATGCAGCTCCGGTTAACGAGCGGTGCACCACCGATGGAGTTACGCACCGCCATAAGCGATTCTCGCCATAGCGGGCATACCCACCGTAAGCGATTCTCATCATAGCGGGCACTCACAGTCTTCCGTTCCATTACCGCCGGCGACACCTGCAGCACTTGCGGGTCCATGCGGATAAGATTGCATACTCGCCGCGTTTGCACGTAGCTGGGTCCGTCGCCTTCCACGGTTAGCGGTCTTAGCCCGCAATGCTAGGCTGCCCCGCTGCGTCTTTTTATCCATGCTCGTCGCTTCACAGTACGGTAATCCGGAGCAATGCACCGCCTCGAGTCCTGCCCACCGTAAGCCGATTCTCGCCTACTTGCGGGCACTCCTAGCGTCGGTTCCGCACCGCCCCGGTGACACTAATGCTATCGGGGGCGTGCCGGTAAATTATGTTTTGTCGGGTAGAGTAAATCTTTTCGTGTTTTCCAAAACTCTCTTTGCTCTTCTTAGAGCTGTTATTCTTGCTCTTTTCCTCTTGCTTTTCGTTTCTTGTTTGTCTTACGGGAAATCTGAGAGCAGAGAGCGTCGAACCGGTGATGGTCGTGGCGAGGTTCGAGCTTTCCACCAAAACCGATGTGTGCATCCCCTCTCTTCGGGTTTGCTCAGCGCATGCAGGCGCGGTCACTTCACCGCGTATGATTTCTTGCCTTTGCCGACAGCGGCCTTCGATTTGGCTAAGTCAAGGCAGTCGCGCCCTGTGATCTGCCTTGCCGTTAGCGATTCTCTCGCCATAGCGGGCATACTTATCGTAAGCCGATTCTCGCCATGGCGGGCACTCCAGCGTCGGTTACGCGCACTTGCCAGAGACAGCGCTATCAGCATGCATAAGGAATCGTCATGGGTAAGCGTTGATTTCACACATTCTCTTGGCTCTGTTGCGCCGGGATGTGATTCACCTCGCCGGGAGGTTCTTAGCCGGAATAGCGCTATCTGATCCCATGACAAGCTCGTGCTTTCGAAGGCTGGATCACCTACGCCAGGCGGCTCTTCGCCGGGCGCGGGCTCCTACCGGTAGGTCTTCGCTGGTTGCACTACGGTTCCTTTAATGAGCTCCGTGCTCGGTGGATCGCTTTACACAGTTCCTTTGGCGAGAGCTCTATGCTCAGGGATGAGGTCACCTTCCCCCGTATGCATTATGCGCTCACGGCACCACGATCTACGTCTGAGGCATCGCCTTCGCTCTGGCGCGACATTACGCTCGAGGCGCAATCTCTATTTTCTCGGGCAAGCTCTAGCCGGAGGTGGTTCCTTATCTTTTACCTAGGCATCTAAATGCACGGATGCGGCAACTGACGAGTCAAATCTCGCGACTTGCTGCATTCATTCTCCGGAAGATCTGATCTTACGGATGCGGTGGTCACGCTCTTCACTACCAAAAATCAATCCATCCTTGATAACGTTCAGCCTCAAGGGAGATGATTCACCTACGCCTTAGGCGCACGCTCTTCGCCGGGCCAGCGTCTGGTTCACTGCTGTGAGCTCTGCTTGGCTTGGCTGGATTTCAATTTCTACATCGAAAGGTGAGTGCTCTACTCAGGACGAGACATTGCTTCTGTTCGGCCGCAGAGTTGCTACGACCTTTAGATGGAGTTTGTTCGGTCCGAAGAACAAGTCTTGTTCAGTTGAACCATAACATTGGATTGTGCATTTGCTGCGTCTTTGTAGCAGAAAGATTACCCTCTTGACTTGGAGTCTCAAGAGGATGACCCAGCTCTAGTGAGTCCTTCCACTTGAGTCTCGAGGCTAAACATCGAGGATAAAATCCACGACCCATTGCCATGGCCCTACAGCGGCTCAATCAGAGCCACCTACCGAGGCCGGCTCCACGGAAGGTTCTCTCGAGCCCATGTGCATCTGCCGGAGCGACCTCTGGGCGCTTGCGGTCTTGTCAGCCTAGGATTCGTGTTGAGTCCTACTCGAACAAAATTCTGCTGCGAGCTCTACGTGAACCAGACGTGGTTTCCCGGTTGGAATAGGGTTCGTGATCCCCAAGACAGGAGTATGCCTTATCTGCCTCGGGATATATTTAGCACGTCGAGTTAATTCGATCTAGTAGTTAGCCCGGCCGATATTCCCTCGGTAGGTTGGTTTGCTCACGCACTATATAAATGAGGCCCCTACGAGCGTTGGGGCATCCCGATATCGGCCTGGATCTAGCTGGCACACGATATACACCATAATCTCGTTTGAGACTTGTTAAGTCTCGTCGAGCCATCTCTTATAATCACTCACGATATATAAGAAAAGTTTGGGCGTAGGGCTATTATCTCTCGAAGGCTGAACGAGATAAAAACCCACATCTCTGATTCGTTCTTTGTTACGTTGTTGTTGGCGTGTCTCCTATCTCACTCTTGAAGATCCTTAGTTGATTTGGGTCGTTATCCCAACGTCGGCGATGTTGAGGATCTTTGAAGAGATCCTACTCACCGTTGGGAAGGCACAAAGCCGGATCACCAAGACCTAATCCTCTTCTTTGGATGAAGCACCACGGCACTCACCGTGATCACTAGTTGAATCCTTTTTCTTTGCGGAGGTAGATTCGCACCTTCACAAACTACGGAGGCACGCCACACAAAGATCGGCGACTCACCGGCGACACCTGGCCGTCTAGGAGCCCTTCAAGCCTCAAGAGTAACAAATCACGATGAAGAAATTAGGAATAAGCTAAATGCTCAAATTGGACAACTCTAATTTGTGGAGCACTTGATTTGCCTTGATCTCTCTAGATCTACATCTCACAAGATGAACAAAAGAGAGACAAGAGCTAGGGTTCTTGAAGAAAGATGATGGAGAAAATGAATTGGCTCAAATCGAGGTTGTGTCAGTGAGGTAACCTTTGGCGGTATTAGGGAGGTCTTAAATAGGGATTCTTGAAAAGTAGCCGTTCTGGCTGATTAATCACGTGTCGGATGTTGAGACCCGTCGGATATTCCGACCAGCGTCGGATATTCCGACGAAGTTCGATGGACCCCTTCTGGATGGCATGAAAAGCTGGCGGTATTGCATTACCATCGGATGTTAGACCCTCGTCGGATGTTACGATAGCATAGGTTACGTATAAGGTGTATTTTGGTGAAAAACTCATTGAACTTGAGATACCTATTTTGAGCACTTAGGAACCTTTATATGCTTCTCCATTGAATCCCTCTTTATAATCACGGCATCCTAGGACTCAATAAATAAAGATTTACAAGTAAATACTAGTCTTGATGCCTTCTTGCAATATATCCGCTTTTGAGGTTTACACCATCACATGTAAACATGTACCTCATGGAATTAACCTATATAACATTTGTGCACAATTCTCCAATAGAAATATTAGCTCTATAATTGTTATTCATTAATCACCAAAATCACTAAAGGGCTAGATGCACTTTCAATCTCCCTTTTTGGTGTATTGATGACAACAATTATAGCTCTAAATAAATTATAAACAAGAATATATGAAAGAGCTCCCAGGTGAAACTATGGCAAGAATAACAACAAGAGCTCCCCTATATCCTTGTAGCAAATTTGATTCTAAATGCAATATGGCGGGATATATCACACAATACAAGAAATTTAAATAGCTAGCAATTCACCATTACATCATCATCACAGAATAAATAAGTCTTACGACCACAGTGATACCACAAAATATCAAGTTTAAAACATAGTTTTGCACACATAAACATTCAAGTTTCAAACATAAGAATCTAAAAAGAAATGAGATAACTTTTCTCCCAGGATAAATGATAGCTTTTCTCCCCAGCTGGCATCAAGGCGTAAAGAAAAACTCAAAGTGGACTACTCAATCCACTCACGGATCGGCTGCTGCTTCTTCTTGCCACCATCATCACCATCACCTCCACCACGCGGTGACCTCATCATCATCGTCGTCGTTATGCATGCGAGACGAGGAATTCCAAACAACCCTCAATTGTAGGTATCAATGGTGCGATGGGAAGACTACGAATCATCAAAAGAGAGGCATACCAAGATGCTTCTTGATGTCTTGAATGAAAGAGAAGGTAAAAACTTAGGGTAGAAACCGTGGGGTAAAAAGAATAGGGACCAGCAGCGGTAAAAAGTTAAATAGGTGGCCAATATGGGCGGTGGAACATCAAGCGGACCCTCTGTTGGAGCGACATCGGAAGTTCGGCGCTGTGGTCCGGAACATCCGAAACCACCCTCGCTTGGATGCCATCGGAAGTTAGATGCCGTGGAATCTCGATCCCTCTTGTTGGTTGAAAGTTTTAGACTTGTCGATTGTAATAAATCTTGGGGTATGAAGAGTCCTAAGGAAGGCTAGGAGGCCAGGCGAGCGCCCCTACGTCGAGGCGGCGGCGAGGCCCAGCGTGGGCGAGCCTCGGCGTGTCCCGTGAGCCCACGCGTCGAGGCGAGCGACCAGGGCCCAGTAGCGATGGGCGAGCCCCTCGGGCCGAGGCGAGGCCCTACGTTAAGCGGCGACCGGGCCCGGTGTGGGGCGAGCCCTCGGCGTGTCCGGCGGACCCCGTAGCGTCGAGCGGGCGACAGGCCCGGTCGTGGCGAGTCCCTCTAAACCCCCCACATCCGGCGGCCCGGGCCCATGTGGCGAGGCGTCGAAAAGGAGTCTTAGGCGAAGGATCCCCTCTTTGCGAAGGGCGGCGCATTCAATGCGACACTCTGGCGGATAAAGCGGATGAAGAGATGATTACCGCCACAGTGACCTCTGTGCTCGATCAGCATCGCGTAGGCGCGTGAATTGACCGTCGAGAGAGTTTGCCATCTTCAAAGGTGGCGCTGCGTCGGAAGAAGCGAGTATGGCCCCGCCATGATCTCAGTGGCGTGTTCTCTGGTCGAAGCCACTTGCAAAGCGGCGTGGGCGCCGTGCTGTGCGCGATAGCTTGACGTTTTAAATCTCTCTGTCTTGTCCTGCGTCTTGTCGATGTGTACTGCAAAAGCGTCTTTATCGGCCTACCCGCCGGCTCTCCCGCTAATTCAAGGCTTGTATAAAGGGGAGGAGAGAGAAGCGGAAGGGGTTGAAACGATACTGTGTAATATTCCACACAACCTAGCGGGAAAAAGAGCTAAAAGGCTCGGCGGGAGTAGGGCCCATTGCAGGAGGAGTCCGAACACAGGTAAACCACAATGTGTGCTCCTTGCCCGTTCCGCGCTCAAATCGGCCCGAGCTCGACACGATCGGCTAGCGGGATAGAAATCGATAGGGGTGTGATCCGCGATGGTTGAAAGCGGAGAACCTGCCGTCGATGGCGCGCAGGTAGGGGAGGCGCTAACATCGGTTCGAGTTCTTGACCTCTCCTCGAGCGGCAATAGCAGATCGGCGATCCGCGATGGACCGAAGCGACCGCTAGAGCTGCTGGCCGCGGCGTCGGTCAGCGGCAATGGCGATGGATCGGACGGCGGTAGCATTCCCGATCTGGCTAAGCGGCGCTGACCTTGGAGGAGTGCACTCCGCACAAAACCTCCATGCGGCCGAGCCTTGCTGAACAACTTCGCGATTCCGTAACTCCGGACTCTCCGTGACACCCGTGGCTGGCGGAGTTTGGCCGCTATGTGGATGCGGCTTGGTAGTGAGTGCAAATCGCGGGGGGTGCGAGGCTGGTGTTTCCTTCCTCGACTCTTTGGTTTCTCCGCATCCCTCGCGGATCTCCTAGCGAGAGGAAGCGAGGGCGGGGCGATTGGAGCAGGGGAAATTCCTACGGGGGGTTACGCGGGGCATGCGTCTGGTAGGCGGGATCTCCGGGCCCGCTGGAGAATCGCCATCGCCACGGAGAAGACTTGCGCGACAAGCTCGCCCGGCGGCATGATCGCAGCGACCGCACCGGCGCTGCGCGCCCGTGGGGACACGAGGAGGTTCAGCGATCTTTGCCTCCCTGACGGCGCATCTTGGCGCCGTCCGGACGGCGAACGCGGTGGGGCAGTGCGCATCCAGGCGAGAGGCTCCAGAAGTACTGGCGCCTTCCGAAGGAAGCTGCGCGCGTGTAGTGGCGGAGAGGTTTGACCTGCCGCCATCGAGAATGCGATGGTTCCACCAACCACAGCGAGTTTTGCGAGATCTACACTACGGTGATGGAGCCATTGGAGGTCGAGGAAGGTTACGGCAAACTACTTTCCCTTGATCCTCGCCGTGAACCCGCTTGTGGCTCCGCGAACCTACCCGGTCGGTAGGGTCGTGGAAGGAGCTCTCGAGCTCTTCATCACCAACTTCGAGGCGCGTTCAAGCGGCGGAGTTGAAGACTATCTCCACAATGTGGAAGCGGAAGAAGAAGTCGGCGACTACATCGGCGCTTGGTCGGAGTTAACACCATCCCTAACATCTCCATCGAGCGCCCGTTGTCACGGCCTCGGAGAGGCGCCCGAGACCCCAAGGTCAAGGAGAAGATAGCCACCATAAAGATCAAGGCAGCGGAAGAACTTTTCACCTGGCCCTGAGTCGCCCTTGGTGGAGGCTCGCTTCCACCCGTTGCAAGGCGAGGGGGCAGCTGAGTGATGAGGCGGGACCTCGAAGAATCCCGGCAAGGACAAGAAAGGGCGCAAAGCGGCGAGACCGGCCAGGTCTGGCCGGCTGCGGCTGACAACAACAACAACAACAATGACGGCCCGCGCGGTAATGTGTGGCGGAAAGGAGAGAGCAGCGGCGAGGCGGCCCATGGTGACCATGGCGTCGCCGTGGCCTGGCGGCCCCGCTGATGCAGCGACAGCAGTCAGACCGCCGTCCCGTGAGTGGAGCGGAGGGACTTCGCATCCCATTCACGCAGCAATTCCCGACTTGGCTGATTGCCATGTCGTTATAGCCAGTGAACAAGCGTCGTCGGCGGCGTGGCGTTCAGCAGGGCAAAGAACTGGGAAGCGAGGCTTCGCTTGGTTTTTAGCGGTGAACACGAAATCACCGTCATCCACGGCGGATCGGCCACCTATCCGTCCCATGCTAGTTTTAAGCGTGCAATGAGGGAAGTGTGCGCCGCCGTGCCCGGCGTTGGGTGAGCAAGGCAGTTGGTGTGGTCGGAGCAGCCGATCACATTCAATCGAGCCGATCACCCGGCCCGATACCACCGGCCGGGTCATCTCCCGATCATTGGTTGCGCCCGCAGTCGGAATGTCAAGCTTAGTGAGTCTTTGGTGGACGAAGGAAGTGAAGGAATATACCTAGATCAATCATGAGATGATTATGTCGTCTTTGTTCATGTACTTTTCGATAACTAACTTATCGAGGTTCCATGAATAATGGTCATAGCTTTGTTCATCAAGTATGACTTGGTTGTGAGACACATTGTTTGTATGACATTATTCTAAACTGATCCCTGATCCAGAATCATTATGAGGAGCAGTAATGATTGATCGGCACATGTATTGATTGATGGTCTTGTTTCACATACCATAGATATTGTGGATGTCGAATCAATAATGTGGACCGTGTTAGAGAACACGGATGGTTGGATTGACCTACTCCGAGACAACTTCTTTGAGATTGTTATCTTAATAGTGCCATCAGTTGTTGTCTCGGTGGTACACCTATATGGTCCTTAGACACGAGATCATCATAGAGTCGGCATGCGTAGTTGTATACTTTAGGGGTTATCAGCGCTACTCAAATGGCTGGGTAGTTATAAAGGTAACTTACGGGTATGCCATGAAACATGGCGTGGGGGTGTGATAGATCAAGATGGAATTGCCCCTCTCGATAGCAGGGAGAGATACCTCTGGGCCCTCGGTGTGGATGGATAAGGAAAGTGCGGCGGCCGTGCCAAAGGTGACTAATTGTTAGTCATATCTTATATCCATTACGGAGCAGTGAATGGGTCGAGCTATCACAAGGGTGGTACGTATCTTGCCTTGAGCTTGGCCGGTGTCGGCGTGGCAAAGGGATCGGTATGTCTGGCGTGTATCAAGGTTCAGCGATGAGATGATTACGTGCATTGAGGGTCAATATGTGTTGCTAGATACCGCTATTGATCGTGAATTAATGAAGCGGGTTTTGGGTCCGCGAGCCGACTACACATGAACCTAACAGGTCACACTTAGCAGGGTTGGAGCATGTAGCAGTTCACTTACATTAATGGGTTTGGTGCGTGGATATGGATCACGTGGGAGATAGAGTCCTAGCGGGCCTTCTAGTGTAGAAGCCCGTTAACACGTCTATATAAGTTGGAGGCAGGCGTAGCGGGTATGAGTTGAGGCGCTCCACCAAAAACCCTAAGCATGCGCGCCTCCGCTCTGAGGAAACCCTAGCGTATGACGTGGTGCTAACCTTATGGCGTCTGACGTTCCACCCTGGGCGTGTGGATACCTTAGAAACCTTTGCCGCTTTCGCGGGCGTGCTTACTGATCGGCGACCTCTCCCGTCACGGCGACCCTAAGCGACACCGGCGACCACTCGGCGGCGCAGGCGATCCTTAGGCGAGCAGGCGACCTCACCCAAGCAGGCGACCCTCGGCGAGCGCAGGCGATCCCTTGGCGGCCGGGCGACCTCACCCAAGCACGGGCGACCCCTCGGCGAACCGGCGACCCCTCGGCGGCCGTCGTGATCCGAGCGTGTTCGACTACTTCCTCTCGTCTGTGTCTTCTTCGCTGCATCGGCACGTCGAGGTAACGATCCATGGTCCCCTACTTACATGTTGATCACGGGTGTCGCAAAATTTTGATTTTTCGGCTGGCGTAGCTGCGCGTTTCCATACAGGAAGCTCTCTCAACCTCCTATCCGCCCGAGTCACGGGCGCTCCTAAATCGGCGCGGAGCTTGGGCCGGAGCTCCCATTCTTGACTTCAGCGCGCCGGGCTGAGTCCGATCCCTCTGGTAGCGTCGGCCTCCGGTGACGATCGAGCTCAGGCAACTTCCCGCGGAGATGCTCGAGTTGAGTAGCTGACTTGATCTCCGTACAACGCCATCTTGGGTCCGGCGCTAACCAAGTTCATGGCTTGCCACTGCCTACATGGTGGTGAAGATTCGGGGCCAGCTAGCCCCATCGCCGTGAATGTGGACCGCCGGGCGCTCAGCTGCGACAAGGATGCTCTTGCTTTGGCGGGGACGGTCGGCGCCCGGAAATGGTGAGCCGACTCTGGAGCTCCTCGGCGAATCCGTGCCACCCGGTTCGTCCGCCGGGTCAAAGCGATCTCCTGGCGAAGTCAGACCAGCGAACCGTTTGGGTGGCGCCTCTCTCGGCGCCAAATAGGAAGGCGGCGCTCGTCTCCTTTCTCGATCGCGCGCCACATGTTTGCTTGGCAACCGTCCAAACATGGTTGGGGTCCCCGAGGAAGCGATTGAGCATAAGTTAACGCGTTCCCCGGCGCGCGACCGGTTATCACGAAGGTTGAGCGATCGGTGGAAGCGTCGAGCCGTTATCCGCCGGAGAGTGGACAAGCTTTTGCGGGCGGGAGTCGTTGAGCGTCGCCCATCCTGGGTATTTCGCGAACCCGTCCTCGGCAAGAAATCAGCAGGCGGTGGAGGATGTGCGTGGACTTCACCGACCTCAGCAGGCGTGCCGAAGGATCCGTGCCGGTGCCCGCGCCGATCTCGCCGTCGACTCCGCGGCGAAGTGCGGCGGTGTGCTACGGATCGTACTCTAGGTACCACGAGTTAGCATGGCGGGAAGAAGCGAACAAAGACTGACCTTTGTGGCGCCCATGGGCGTCTAATGCTACTACGAGGATGGCGTTTGGATTGAAAATGCAGGTCCAACCTACGGAGGCCATGCACATCGCTCCACCGCCCAGATAGGCGGAACTTGGAAGGTGTCGTCGGCGACACAGTGGTGAAGTCAAGAAGAAGCGGAGTAGTTGATCGGCGACCTAGATGAAACCGCCAACTGAAAAATCTGCATCAAGCTCAATCACGAAGTGTGTGCTCGCCGTTCCGTCGGGCAAGGCTGCTGAGATTTCTTGTCTCCCAGGAGGATTGAGGCGAACCAGATAAGATCTCGGTGATCGAGAATATGAAGCCCACAATGCGACTTTGGCGGAATCACGGTGCTTGGTGGGCTGCACTGACTTCCACTGGGCGCTTTATAGCTTCGCCTAGGGACAAAGTCTTCTCTACTCGGAGCTCTGAAGAGACCAACCAGTTCAAGTAGACGATAAATGTGAGGAGGCGTTAAAAGTGAAAAAGTATCTCACTTCCGCGCGTCTTTGGTCACCAGACCAGGCGAGCAGCGATCCTTTATGTCGCTGGCGAACCCCGAGTGATCAGCCTTGGTCTTTGGTGAAAGGAAGGTGTTGATGCCCCATCTACTACATCGACAAAGTCCTCCTAGCGCCCGAAACAAGGTATTAGCATAACACGGAAGATGCTCTCGCCCGTCTTGGTGGTGTCGGGAGGCTGCGTCACTACTTCGGTAGAAATCACGAGTGCTAACCAAGTACCCCTGCGGGAGATCCTCTTCAACCCTTGACGGCCAGCCCTTGTCGCCAAATGGGCCATGGAGCTGGCGGAGTTCGACCTCAAGTTAAGCTCCCGAGCGGCAATCAAAAGGCAAGCTCGAGGCGGAGTTAAGTCAGCAGTGGACTCGGCGGACGTAGAAAACTGAAACACCGGCACCCTCGCCGTGGACTCTCTTCTTGACAGCTCGTTCCGGCTTGAAGAAATTTGAAGTGGTGTCATCTGGTGTCTCCGGCGACATCGTCCGACACTGGTGGTCTTTGGAGTTCCGCTTCCAACAACGTCGCGAATCTGAAGAAATACGCTCGCCAAGACTCGGTGGCCGACCTGGGCATCGCATTTTGCAAGTCAAAAGCGACTCTCTCTGGTCATCAACCGAGCGAGGAAGAATTCACCTATTCCGGATCCGCCATGGTGGCCTACTGGCGGAGTGCACGGTTGGAAGCGACATTTGAGGTTGGACTTGGCGCATCCTACGGCTGCGACAACTATATGGCGGATGAACTATCAGATTGCCTCGTCGAGGCACTGTTCGGCAGGGGTCTTTGAAGAAGACTCATGACCGTCTGTCGCGACCCGATTACGGTGGGGAACGGCATGATGCTCAGCGCAGCTCCGCATCTGGAGGGCGTCGATGTCCCAATGACTCCCGGTTGGAGGAGGATCCGGAAGAAGCTGCCAGCGGTTGAGGCGGAAATGCGGGTCGAGCGAATCGTCGGCGACAATGCTAACGTCGTCACACTCGTCGGGAAGGTCGATTGGATGGATCGATCCTAGCCTACTGCGGGCGGAGGTGATCCCAGACGATGGCGTCGGTGAGAAGATAAGCGCGCAAGGCCAAGCGCTACATACAGTAGGTGGGGACACTGTATCGCCGAGCGCAAATGGAGTTCTGAAGTCGTCACTCGGGAGCGGGGAGTGCAATCCTCTCGAGATCCATGGAACATGTGCGGGAACCATTGAGTCAGGCGTTGGTTGGAAGGTCTTCCGCCGCGGCTTCTCTTGGCCTCTGACCCTCGGGATGCCTTGAGCTGGTGAGGAGATCGGCGTGCAGTTCATGCTAAGCAGATCCACCGGTGGCCCGAACCTTTAAAACTATTCCGCTCTCGGCGTTCGCGATGCAGAAATTTGAACATCTAAACCCGTTCTCGAGCGGCCGGGCTGCGCATCTGTTAAATGCGCCGTCGACAAGTTCACCAAGTGGGTTGAAGCCTTGCCGTTCGGCGATCCGTCTGCCCGTGGCCATAAAGTTTGTGAAAAGTATCTTCGTCCGGTTTGGCGTGCATAGCGGAGATCATCAACGACAACGGCGCCGCAGTTCAAAAGTGCCGATTTTCAAGATTGGTGCTGTTTGGGCACCAAAATGCCATGCCGCCGTTGCACATCGAAGAGCAATGGGCAAGTAAGGCGAAGACCAGCGAAGGTGCTCAAAGGACTCAAGACAAGGGCATTCGACCGCTGGAGAAGCGTGTGGGCTGGGCGGAAGAAGTCCCCAACTGTGTTGTGGGCTGCGGACAACTCTGAGCCACCGGTGAGTCCCATTCTTTACGGTGTGTGGCTTTGAAGCGGTGCTCCCGCCAGACTCACCTTGGTCGCCAAGGGTGGCGGCGTTCAACAAAGATGGAGACCACGACCGGCGTCGGGATGAAGTAAATCTCTGGAGGAGATCGAGAGCAATGGCGATCAGAAGCGCGGTGTGCGAACCTGCGCCGTTATCAAGCAAAGGCGGTGTGTGAGAACTTGGCGATTAGGCGACCTCGTTCTGCAGAATTCAAGCGAGCGAGGCCGCAACAAAAGCTGTCTCCCACATGGGAGGCCCCTTCAAAGGTGGTCTCGATCTCCCTTGACCCGAGCTCGGTCAGGCTCGCATTCGAGGATGGTCGCGAATTGGCGAACACTTGGAGCGTCGGCGGTGAAAAATTCTACCCATAGGTAGCGGTGCGGGGAGCTTCTTTTTGGGCCTCCCTTTGGAGCCAAGCGGCGAGTCTTCCTCCTTCCCGCTTCGCCTCGAAATTGCGATGTACAAAGCCATCCATAAAATAAAGATAAGTTATGTCTCTCTGTGGGCATCCGTTCTTTTTTCGCCTCCAAAAGTCTGATTGAAAACGATTACATTGAAAATTGGTAGCGAAAAAAGTATTTAAGGTGATAGCCCTTAGTTACAAAATGAGCAGCTTGAACTTCTTTGGTATTTGAGGCGAAAGCGAGACGGAGCGGGTTCTAACTGGTGTGTCTGCCTTTCGGTCTGAAACAGCAGCAATAGCGGCACCAGTGACTAGACCACTTCGGAGCTAAGCTCTCGCCATAGCGATCAAGGTCGGTTTGCGAGAGGCCATAAGGGTTGAAGTAACCGGATGCCTAAGGAAAAAGCGCTCACTTTCAGCAGAACCTTGTCTAAAACTTTTAGCGACCGGTTGCTTAGCCTCAAAAATCTGTTAGAAGCGCATTACTTTGAAAGGTGGTAGCGAAAAAAGTACTTGGTGATGGCCCTTAGTTGCCAAGCGAGCAGCAAACTTACTTGGTGGGCGAAAGCGAGACGGAGGCGGAGTTCTAGCCTGGTGTATGCGCTCGATGCAGGCAATGCATAGCAAGCGGCACCAGCGACTAGACCACTTCGAAGCTAAGCTCTCGCCGCATAGCGTTCAAGGTCGGTTTGCCAAGAGGCCATAAGGGTTGAAGTAACGGATGCCTATGGAAAAAGCGCTCACTTTCAATAGAGCGTGTTATGCGAAGCTTTTGGCGTTGGTGCCTCAGTTCCTTTAAGTAGAATTTGCGCAAAAGTTTAATCGAGACTTCGTGGCAAAAGAGCAAAAGTTTGCATTAGCAGGTTTTATACAAAGGCGAGACAAATAAGGGAGTTCATCTATTCCTCGTCGTCATCATCTTCTATTTGAACAGCGCCGCCCATCATGGATCTGTGGCCGTGGCGACCTCGACCAATTGTTCCTCGGGTCCGGCCAGTGTGAAAGCTCCCGATAGCGGCGTCGAGTCGACAGCGGCGTTTTGGGCAAGCGGTTGCCCAAGGCGAACAGCGCTGCCGAAAGCGCCCGTTGCGACCATCTTGATCGCCAGCGTCCGCATCACCACCGGCAGGTCAGGCGAGAACCTCGGCCGCTTACTTGGCGTCTTCTTGGCTTGGCCGTCTCCTCAATGAAGCGTCTGAGGTAACCCGAAGGTACAAGAGCGTCGAAATCGCGATAAGCGGTCCGCGACATGTCGGCGAGGACCGAGTCGCTTCAGTCGCCTGCGGAGGTCTCAAGCGTCTTTAGTGGCGAGGCGGCGGCGGGTTATGCGCGCAGCCTCGCTGAGTTGCCGTTTCCCTCATTGCGCTCTCTGATCAAGAGCCCGCGCGGCTTCGCCCGGCAGCTCGCTCCGCGAAGCTTGTCGTTTTCCACGCCGCCAGTGTGGCGAGAGTCTGGCGCCGGAGGAGCCCTCGACATCGGCGGCGATAAGCGGAGATAAGCGTCGGTGCCGGTATGGCGATGGCGGAAGGTCCTCGGCCTCGGCAGCGGCGCCTCCCCCATCTGGAGGAGCCATCTCCGTCGAAGGGGCCGCGGGCAAGCTGGGGGCTGGCGGATCGCGCGGAATGAAGCTTGAGGCCCCAGCGTCCGCTCTATCACGCAAAGAAAAACCAAAAGGGTTCAGGTATGCGAAAAAACGTCTAGCATGCTAACCCTAACGAAAGCGATATCTGAATCTGAGAGAAAGTTACGAAGCGGGCGCCTCCGGCGAAGAAGAGGCGATGTCGAGACCGCTGGTGGCGGCGCTTGGCGCCACCGCCCCTCCTCCCATTGTAGGAAAGCGGGCAAGTGGCGGAATCACCTTGGCCGGCGCCATTAAACAAGCGCGGCGAAACACAGAGGTGCAGCGCGCAAAGACCGGCCCTGACGAAGAAGGGCAGCAGGAGGCGCCCAGCAGTGGCAGTCTTGCTACTACAGAGGTGCCAGCTTGGAAAAACGCAGCGGAGATCGCCGGTTCAAAAATCGCCAGCTCTCGCTAAGCGGCCGGGCGATGGCGTCGACAACAAAGGCCCCCAGGAGGAGGCCAAAGGAGGCGGCTCGGGACTCGAAGGCGGAGCCTTTTGGGCTCACCTCTTCCTCCTCGTCATCATCGTCTTGGGAGAGGATGGTAGGCGTTCAAGACACGCGGTCGGAGTAGCCGCCACAGCAGGGAGGGCGGCGACCTTGAGAGCCGGCGGTCGTCGGCGAGAGGTCTGGTTGCAAGGGTCCCGAGCCACTTGGACCATGGGACCAGAAACCTCCATGGGAGGCAGCGCAGAACATATAGCTCTCCGGAGCCGATCGCGAGATGGGAGGATGCTCGCGAGGCGGAGAAATGTCGCCCGGTAGCACGGACAATAGTCCCTTGACCATTGCGGGCTGCGTCATCCGGCCGTTCCCTGTGGTGAGCAAAAAAAAGCCGCAAGTTAGCAAGCAACAAAAAAGGAGGAAGGGCGTTCCACGAAGTTAGAAGACCCAAAGAATGAAAGACGCTCACCTCCGAGAACAGCGGATTCCATCGTCGTCGCCCGGTGAGCGCGCCCTCATCTTGGCGAGGCGGAGCGGCGCCAAAAGTTCGCCGCCACATGGGTTCGGTGAGCCCGTTGTGGTGGAGCTAAACTATCTGGCGCCGACCGCCGCATCCATTTCCGCTGACTCGTCGGGAAGGACCCCGGTGGCGAGGATTCGCGAGGACCCTCGGGAAGACAAGATCGCCGCGGCCGCTGGAATCCTCCGCGTCTGACCATTATCGCATGATCCTTCGAGTTGGACTTGGCAGCGGCGGGATGAAACGGCATCATGAGCGTGAAATAGCAACTCTAACGGCGCTCGGCGCGAAGTAATCTGAGGCGAAGAGCGGCGCTTGAGCGGGAGACTTAGCATCGTTCCACGAACATTTAGCGAGGTGGGCGAATATTTCCACATCACGATGGAGTTGGGGAAGGTCGCGCTTTGGATCTCGTAAGCGAGCACCCCAAGAACAATTGAGTATGGCGGAACAAGGCCGCCGGCCGCCAGTGAAGGTAATGATCTCCCCGTCGCGGGGGCTTGGCGTAATGGTCCCAGCGCGGAACCGGACGGAGGCTGGCGGCACGAACACTCGGAGCCGCGCCACCATGTCCTCGTCGGCGACGGAGGCAGGCAAAGCTGGACCAGTCGGTAGGACGGTAGGAGCGGCGTCCCCGCGGTGACCCTTGCTGCGCTTAGGAGCCATGGGAAGATGGCGGAAGTGCGGTGGCGGGAGTTAAGGAGCAAAGAAACTTGGTGGCGGTGGCAAAGGAAAGTAGGAGGCAGCTCAAAGCACTTTGGCAGCGGAAGGCTTCGTCAGCGCCAAAAAATGGTTTATAAACAAGGCGCAAAGCGCGCGGTTTGATTCCGTCCCCTGGCGCGCACACCATCATTGCTCCGCGGCTTTGGTTTCAGCAGCGGAGCGGTTCCCCATGGAAGATCGATGCGCGGTGGAGAATCGAGCGTCGGCCGCGCCTTGAGAGGTGGGCCCCACGATTCGTCTCCGCCCGCGCATAAGCGGTGGAGTGTCGGTATGACAGTTCGCGCATCATGGTGGACAGGAGGACTCTTGTCGGTGTAATAAAACTTTGGTTATGAAGAGTCGTAAGGAAGGCTAGAGAAGCGCCAGGGGCCCCACGTCGAGGGCGACGACGCCCAGCGTGTGGCGAAGCCCCTCGGCGTGTCCGTGACCCACGCATCGGTGAGCGACCAAGCCCGCGTGGCGGCGAAGCCCATCGAGCGCGGCGAAGGCCCCACGTCGAGCGACGACCGGGCCCGCGGCGTGGGCGAAGCCCTCGGCATGTCCGTGAGGCCTGCGTCGGTGGCGACGAGCCCCGGCGTGGGGCGAAACCCTCGAGCGCCGGCGAGGCCCCCGCGTCGCCGGCGGCGACCAGGCCCGTGTGGCGAGACCCTCGCCGTGTCCGGTGAGCCCCAGCGCGTCGGTAGGCGACGAGCCGGCGTGTGGGCGAAACCCTCTGGACCCCTTCATCAGCGGGGCCGCGTGGCGAGGGGCGTCGAAAAGAGTCTTACAGGCGAAGGCCCCTGCTGCGAAGGGCGGCGCATTCAATGCGACACTACAGCGAATAGGCAGATGAAGAGATGATTACCGCCACGATGACCTCTGCGGCTCGATCAGCATCACTATGGCGTGGGAATTGACCGCGAAGAGAGAGTTTGCCATCTTCAAAGTGGCCGCCAGCGTCGAAGAAAGCGGTGGGCCCTTGCATGATCTCATCTGGCGTGTTCCTCTGGTCGAAGCCACTTGCAAAGCGTGTGGCGGCCCCGTCGCAGCCTTGATAGCAACACGTTTTCGTCTCTCTGTCTGTCCCCACGTCTTATCGATGTACTAAGCATCTTGTCTTGCCTACCCCTCGGCTCTCCCATGATTCAAGGCTTGTATAAAAGGGGAGGAGAAAGCGAGAGGGGTTGAAACGATACATGTCGCATTCCACACAACCACAACATGAAAAAGAGATAAGGCTCGGCGGGGAGTAGAATTTGTGCGAGAGAGGTCCGAACACAGGTAAACCCTGTGTGTGTTGCTCGTTGCGCGTTCCACGCTCAAATCAAACTGAGCTCGACCTGATCGGCTAGCAGGATAGAAATCTGTTTGGGGTGTGATCCGCAGTGGTTGAGCGGAGAGCACGCCGTCAAGACTCCAGACACCTCGAGAATAGATAAGATCGCTCCGGGAGGATAGAGGGGAGTTGTAAGAATTGAATTTACCCATGAATGACCCGTAAGCATATTAATCAATCAAACTAAGGTCATCCATGAATAAATAGGATATGAATATCCGAAGAGCCAAATCAATCAATTTATTTTATATAGACCTATATAGCTATTGTAAGATAGATGACAAGATAAAAAAGAAACTTTTTCATTCACCAAACAATGTGTACAATAGGTCAAGCAACATTCCGAGAGTCAAGGATATTCAATTCACTTCGCAACTCACAGAATTTTCTCTCATCAAGTGGTTTGGTGAAAATATCAGCTAGTTGGTTTTCGGTTCTCACATGAGTAATATCGATATCACCTTTGGTTGAATGGTCTCTTAGAAAGTGGTGGCGAATATCGATATGTTTGGTTGGGAGTCTTGAATAGGATTGTTGGCTATTTTATGGCACTCTCATTATCACACAAAAGTGGGATGTGGTTGAGGTTAAGGCCATAATCTCTCGGGGTTTGCCTCATCCAAAGTAGTTGGGCACAACAATGTCCTGTGACAATGTATTGACTTGGTACAGATAGAGACTCTGAATGTTGTTTTTGGACGCCCATGAAGCGGTGACCTTCCAGCAATTGGCAAGTGCGGAGGTACTCTTCCTATCCACTTTACAACCAGCATAATCCTCATCCGAATAGCCGATTAGGTCAAAGTTTGACCCTCTAGGATACCAAAGGCCAAAGTTGGGAGTGTGTATCAAATATCTCAATATTCTCTTGGCTGCCACTAAGTGACAATCCTTAGGTGCAGCTTGAAATCTTGCACACATGCACACACTAAGCATAATATCAGGCCTAGATGTACAAAGATAAAGCAGAGATGCACAAAGATAAAGCAGAGAGCCAATAATAGAACGATATACCTTTTGATCGACGTCCTTACCATTTACATTTAAATCAAGATGACCATTTGTTGGCATAGGAGTCTTGATTGGCTTGGCGTCGCTCATCTCAAACTTTTTAAGCATATCTTTCACGTATTTTGATTGGCTAATGAAAGTTCCTTCTTTCATTTGTTTCACACAATCCAAATCTTCGATTTGCGTGAAGCCTTGTGCAACCAACCGTGCTTTGTTTCTTGTCACTATATCATGTTCGTCTTGTTTATTCGGAAGACCCATTTTGTACCGATGATATTTTGCTTAGGTCTTTCCACAACTCCACTTCATTCCTAGTGAAGTTGTTTAACTTCTCTTGCATGGCAATAATCAATCGGAATCCTTGATAGCTTGATCTATATTGAGTGGCTCAAGAGAGGAGACAAGCAGTAAAATGCACAAAAGTTTAAAAGACGAGATCTAGTAGTTACTCCCTTGTTTATATCACCAATGATGCTTTCGACAGGATGATCTCGTTGAACACTTTGGCGTACTCTTGGATGTGCATTTGGTGGGTTGGGATCTTCATCATCACATGCACTTGACTTGTCATCCTCCTCTTCTTGAATAGTCGTTGGAGGTTCAACTTGAATTGATGAAGGAGATAAGTCATGGTCCTCGACACCTTCTTGTGGTTTGATATCACCGATAGTCATTTTTCTTGATAGCCTCACCTGGTGGTTCTTCTTCATCTATCACATGTTGATCAACTTGCTCTACTTGAGAGCCGTTAGTCTCATCAAATGTCACGTCACCCGAGATTTCAACCACACGGAGGTGTTGTTGAAAACTTCGTATCACCTCAACATTTGATCCATAACAAACATAGTACCTTCATCAACCTTAGAACAAACTTAGGTTTCTAGATTTCTTATTCAAAATATAACACTTCTTGCCAAAAACTACGAAGTATGAAATATTTGGCTTGTTACCGGTAAGGAGCTCATATGAGGTTTTCTTCAACAATTTGTGTAGATGGAGTCGGTTGATAGCATGATAGGCGGTGTTCACAGTTTCCGCCCAATATATATCGAAACTTTGTATTCATTCAACATGGTTCTCGCCATCTCGATGAGGTTCGATTCTTCCTCTCGACCACCCGTTTTGTTGAGGGGAGTAGGGGTAGAGAATTAGGTGCTTGCGCCTTCCTCGTCAAGGTACTCTTCAACATCGGTGTTTTGAATTCCTTCCCATTGTCACTTGAATCTTCTTAATCTTCACTTCAAACTCGTTTTGAGATCTTCTCATAAACTTCTTTAATATTCCTTTAAACCCGTCTTGTCGTCCAAAAATAATACCCACGTGAAGCATGAAAAATCATCGACAATAACAAGACCATATTTGTTACCTCCTATACTTATGTATGCAATCGGTCCAAAGAGGTCCATATGTAGTAGTTGTAGAGGTCTCGTCGTGGTCATCACATTTTTCGAAGGATGGGGTGCTCCAACTTTTTTCCGCTTGACATGCACTACAAGGCTGTCTTTCTCAAACTTTACATTTGTTAGTCAATGATGTGATTCCCTTCGAGAGTTTGTGAAGGTTCCTCATACCAACATGGGCTAGTCGGCGGTGCCAAAGCCAACCCATGCTAGATTTAGCCAGTAGGCATATCCCAGGGCTAGGTCTATCCGTGGAGAAGTCCACAAGATAAAGCTTTCCCTTTCGATGACCCTTAAAGGCTATTAAACCATCACTCCTTGAGCGACATTCACACCATCACAAGAAAAGATACAATCATAACCGATAGCACAAAATTGTTGTACCGATAATAGATTGTATTTCAATGAATGGAAACAAGTAAGACATTTGTAAGAAAAGATTCTCGAAATTGCAATCTTACCAAGACCTAGTACATCACCTTTACTATCATTTCCAAAAGTAATGCTCTCACTTGGTTGATTGTAGCAATTAATTTGAGAGAACATTCCCTTCTCGGTCAAATGATGAGTGCAACTTGTCGAGTACCCAACTAGGGCCCTTTGAAGAGATATTCATACAAAGTTTAAGCTTTGGTCTTAGGTACCCAAATTTGATTGGCTCCTTTGAGGTTAGTCACAAGAGCCTTTGGGACTAAATGGATCTCACCAAAGGTGCATTATTACGCTTTGGTCCAACATGATAAGCAAGCACTCTATCAAAATTATTCTTTTTAGAGCGTAAGGGCCATTAAAAGTAGAGTGAGAAACGTGAGCTTTTGAGCTTTGCTCTCTCACAAAATGAATTGGCTTAGTGACCGGAGTCACCACAACATGTGATTTCTTGCCCTTGGGTGGAACATAGCCAAATCCGACCTTCTTGAAGTTTCCTCTTCTCTTATCTAGTATCTCATCAAGTCCCTTACTCGACTTGTAAGATCTTTGAATACCATTTTCAAGTAGACCCTTTAGCTTCTCATTCTCACTAGCAAGATCATGTAAAGTGGTGAAATTTGTTGCACAAGCATTCACATCCACGTTGTAGCACCTTGCACAACCATTGCTCGTGGAAGGAGGTGAGTCATAAGTTGCATTTGGAAGAGTAGAGGTGCTCTTCAAAAGATCATCAAATTTCACTCTAAGAGTCTCGTGTGCTTCCTTTGCACAAATGAGTTCTTCTTTGAGTGAAAAGTTGTTGATCTCAAGAGAGCTTGTTTTGGATTTGACCTCAGAAAGTTCTTTGGTCATTTCCTCAACCATCTTCTTGTCCAATGCTAGTTCCTTCTCAAGTTGGAGGTTTCTTTCCTTTTCAAGGATGAGCAAGTCCTCTCCTTTCTCAAGAAGGTCCTCTTGTTGCTCAACCCTCTCCATGAGCTCGGTCAGCTTACCCATGTCAAACTTTCTCATCATCTTGACCAAACTAGCATGACTCATATCATCCTCATCATCACTAGAGTTGTTAGTATAAGAATTGACTAGAGATTTAGAAGATCTTGATGTTACCTTAGGGTCCTTGGCCATGAAGCACATTGATGGTTCATCATCGTCATCAAATCAATTCGCCAAATAGAGATGAGGTCATTTTGGAAGAGCCATCCCAATGCAAGCAACACTCTCATCATCGGTCTCAGTCGGATTCGGTCGGATTAGGAATCCCTCCTCACCAATGTGGGCTTCACCTCTTGAACTTTTCTTGTGTCTCTTACTCTTTTCTTTATCCTTCTTGTAACTCTTTTCTTTCTTCTTTTCTTCCTTGTCCTTATCCTTCTTATATGGGCAATCGGCAATGAAATGTCTGGTTTCACCATATTCATAGCATTTTCTCCTTGAACTCCTTGAAGATTTGGATTTGCGGAGTCCTACGGCCTTTGCTATTGTAGCCATTCTTCTTGAGAAATTTATTGAATCTTCTAACAAAGAATGCCATTTCTTCCATGTTCATTGGCTCATTGTCTTCATCCTTTGCTTGAGCTATCATCCTTTGTCTTTGACACTTTGCTCGCCTTCAAAGCAATGCTCTTCTTCTTTGTTGATTGAGCCATCTCTTTGATATTAGATGCCTCTTGGTCCATCAACTCATCACTAAGAATTCTTCTAAGCACTTTATGCGGTGTAATAGAGTGATAGTTATCTCTATCTCGGATCATTTGTATCAAGTGGCGATTGGTTGGAGTGATAGCCGGAGTAGAATCTTAACCACTTCATGATCAGTGAGAGACTTGCAACCAAGCCCCTTTGCCTCATTAACCAACACCATGAGTCGATCAAACATTGTCTTGTAGTCCTCTCCTTTTTTTAGGATGAATCTTCCTAACTTGCCATTGATAAGCTCGATCTTGGTTTCCCTCACACTTGATGTGCCTTCGTGAACAACTTTGAGGGTATCATAAATTGTCTTAGCTTCTTCAAGTTAAATCAACCCGATTGAACTCACTTGGGCTCAAAGCACCAAATAATGCATTGACGGCTTGATAGTTGCGGAAGGAGTCTCTTTCCTCATCGGTAGTGAGGTTCTTCGGTTCCTTGGGCTTGAAACCTGTTTCTACAATTCTCCAAATAGAAGGATGAATAGACATTAGATACATCTTCATCTTATGCCTCCATTGCGAGTAGTATGTGCCATCAAAATGTGGCACATGCCCCGTTGGAACAGAGACATGAGATGAGGATGTTGCATCACTATAAACAAAAGGAATAACAGCCTTTTTGTTGCCTTCACTTGAAGTCTCGATATCGATATCGTCTTTGTTGTTCGGCATGATTCTCCAAGCTGTAAAGCTCAAAACAGGAGGTTAGGCTCTGATACCAATTGAAAGGATCGCTATGCCGCCTAGAGGGGTGGTGAATAGGCGAATAAAACAAAATTGCGGAATTAAAAGACTTGAACAGTGACCAGTCAGTTGGATGTTCCGATCTGGTCCAGAGAGCCCCCCATCGGATGTTCTGATTTGGGTCGGATGTTCCGATGGCGTCGGATGTTCGCGTCGGATGTTCCGATCCTGGGTATTCTGGATCAGTCGAAAAACTGTAGTAAAATCTGTTTTCTCGCAAAACCAAGGTTAGATCAATTCAAGAATACTCAGAACAGACCAACACAATAGTAAAAACAACGAATAAAGATCAAGACAAAAAACACAGCGAATTTTTGTTTACCGATGTTCGGATCTTTGATGGGAGACCCTACTCACCGTTGGGAAGGCACAAAGCCCGGATCACCAAGACCCTAATCCCCTTACCGGATGAAGCACACAGCACTCACCGGCGATCACTTGTTGAATCCTTTTCTTTGCAGAGGTAGATTCGCACCTCCACAAATTCCGGAGGCACGCCACACAAAGATCAGCGACTCACCGGTGAGACCTAGCCGTCTAGGAGCCCTTCAAACCTCCAAGAGTAACAAATGCGATGAAGAAATTAGGAATCGCTAAATGCTCAAATTAGACAACTCTAATTTGTGGAGCACTTGGGTTACCTTGATCTCTCTAGATCTAGATCTCACAATATGAACAAAAGAGAGACAAGGCTAGGGTTCTTGAGAAAGATGATGGAGAATATGAATTAGCCTCAAATCAGGTTGTAATCAGAGTGAGTAACCTTTGGCAGGTATTAGAGGAGGTCTTAAATAGGGATTCTCGAAAAGTAGCCGTTGCAGCAGTTAATCACGCGTCAGATGTTCAGACCGCGTCGGATGTTCCGACCAAAGTTCCGATGGACCCCTTTCTGGATGGCATGAAAAACTGGCAGACTGCGTTACCATCGGATGTTCCGACCCTCGCCGGATGTTCTGATGGCATAGGTTCTGTATAAGGTGTATTTTGAGTGGAAAACTCACACGAACTTCGAGATACCTATTTTGAGCACTTAGGAACCTTTATATGCTTCTCCATTGCATCCCTCTTTATAGTACGGCATCCCTAGGACTCAATAAATAAAGATTTACAAGTAAATACTAGTCTTGATGCCTTCTTGCAATATATCCGCTTTTGAGGGGTACACCATCACATGTAAACATGTACCTCATGGAATTAACCTGTATAACATCTGTGCACAATTCTCCAATAGAAATATTAGCTCTATAATTGTTATTCATTAATCACCCAAATCACTAAAGGGCCTTGATGCACTTTCAAATTTAGATATTTACTGCAGTTTATGAGCAAATTTGTCAAATGGAAGGCACATAATTGATGTAGGTTAGTAGAACCAATGTAGCGTAAGGCATAAAATTCTGTAACTTACAGAAGCAAGCCACCAACTGAAAGTAACGCACTTGCAGAACCATGGTAGTGACGATTCGCTCCAACAACCTAAACTCCCAATGCAAAGGCCTAAACCAGCAATTGTAATCAGTAATGTTCAGTATCTCTTCTAAGTTCCAACTGTAGTGGTTGCTTACCATGGCAAGGGAGCTCCATGAAAGAAAACACTTGAGGAGGGCCTTCGAGGTGTTCAACGCTATGGAGTCCTTGGGGAGGATCACGGTCAGGGCCTGCAGAGGTGCTTGACCAGATCAGCAACAAAGCGCTCCGTCGCCGACAAGCGAGGCCATGATCTGGGCGTATCGCGAGCAACGGAGCGACAAACGACAATGACCTCGACTTGAGTTCTTGATCATCGATCTGGCGTCGGCGTTGGCAGCTGGGGTTCGACAAATTCGTTTGAAGGGAGAGGTGTGCGCCACATCAGCGTTTCAAGGGGAGAGAGTGTGCGCGGTAGCGATCAGAGAATCGAGAAGGGAGAAGGGAATCGCCAGATTAGGGATGGCTTTGGGCAGTTGTAGCTTCGTGTAGGCGGATCGGGGAAGAGAGAGAGGAGGAGGAAGAAGGCGGTATGGGAGAGTAAAGCGGGAGGTGGGAGGTGCGCGGTGTTCTCCGCTCAACCTTTGCGGATCACACCCCTAGTCGATTTCTATTTTGCTAGCCTATCGGCCGAGCTCGATTCGATTTGGCGTGGGGGCAGACAGGAGCAACACAGGGGTTTACCAGGTTCGAGACCCTGGCTGGTATGATCTACTCTGCCGAGCCTTAGCTCTTTTCCGTGTTGTGGTTGTGTGGAATGTGATTACAGAATGTTTGAACCCCTCTCTCTCCTCTCTCGCCCCTTTCATACAAGCCTCAGGTGGCGGAGAAAGCCGTGAAGTAAACAATACATGATCGCTTAGTACCCGACACGATGGGAGAGCGGCAGGGAGGCAACGTCTTGCTCTTGCGCCTGGCGGCGCCCGCCTGCCTGCCCAAAGTGGCCCGACCCCGAGAGCAGCTCCGGCGAGATTGCGGGTAGGGCCAACCTGCTCCTTAAGCCAGCAGGCGGCGAGCTTGATGATGGCAAACTCTCTCTGCCGGTCAATTCCGCTGCCCACGGTGGCGATTGGTCGAGCTGCGAGAGTTCTTGTGGCGGTAATCATCTCTCCATCATCTATCCGGCGTAATGTCGCATTGAATCGCGCTCGTCCTTCGGGAGGCCGCCGCCCGAAGACTCGCTTGGTCGCTCCGCCACGTGGGCCCGCTCAGCGATGGGGGGCCCTATCGCCGCCGAGGGGCTGCGCCCGCTGGCATTGGGGCACAGTCGCCCACTTTGGCGTGTGGGCGTGCTCGCCTGTGTTGGGGCAGTGCATCGCCCACGGCGTGTGGGGCACTTTGAAGCGCCGAGGGGCTCGAATCCTGTATTTGGGGCACAGTCTCCTTGTGCGTGGGGCACGCTGAAGCTGCTGAGGGCTGCCTGCAGCATGGGGCTGGTCGCCCTTTGATGTGTGGGCGGGCTCATGCCAACACCTTCTAGGGCACTGTCGTCCGCGGCGTGTGGGGCCCTTTGGCCAGCGCCGAGGAGGCTATGCCAGTATTTGGAACTGGTCGCCCTTTGGCCTTTGGGGCCCTTTGCTATGAGGGGCTTGTGCCTGTGGCAGGGCACGTCATCCCTTGGCGCCTAGGGCCCGTCTGACTGCCTGAGGGCTAGCTCATGTTTGGGGCTGGTGCACCCTGCTGATGTGGGGGGGGCTCAGCCTGTGTTGGGGACTGGTCGCCCGTCGGCGATGTGGGGCCAGCTGAGCGTGAGGGCTCATGCCCTGTCTGGGGCTGGTCGCCCGCTGTCGCGTGGGGCCGCTTTGATCTTCTCGGGACTCGTCGTTACCCGGTATTTATTACACCGGCAGTGGCCGGGTCTACCATGATCTGTGAACCGTCGGCCGATACTTTACGTTTCTCATGTCGGCGGAGATGAATCATGGGGAGCCCTGCTCTGGCAATGATGTGCGCTTTGATTCTCCACTACGCATACGATCTTCCTTGGGAACACGCGCTTTTTCGCGAAAACCGAAGCCTTGGAGGCAATGATGGCAGTGAGTGGGGCGGAATCAAACCGTCGCGCTCGCTTCCACCTTCTATAAAAGCTTCTCTTCTGCTGCGGAGTCCTTTTGCACAAGTCCTCAAGCGCCCAATCGCCTCCTTTCTGCTGCCCTCTCTTTTCGCCAACTCCACCACGTCTTCCATGGCGTGCAGCAAGCAAGGGTCACCGCGATGACGCCCACTCCATTGTGGCGTCATCTGAAGGCCAGCTGCACTGCCTCCGCCCGGCGAACATGGTGGCGTGACTTCAAGTGTTAGTGCCGCCAACCTCGCGGTTCCGCCCGGCACCATTGCGTAAAGCTCCATGCAGGGAGATCGCGACATTCACAGGCGGTCTTGGCGGGCTAAATCTGCTATACTCCGAGTTCTTCTTGGGGTGCTCGCTTCTATGAGATCCCGGTGGCGCCTCCCCCAACTCCGTTGTCATGGCCATCTTCGCCCCTCTGAGATGTTTGTAGGGGTGATGCCAAGCCTCCCGCTCTGGGCGCGGCTCTTTGAGGCTGCCGCCGAACTTCGAACCACCAGCCCGGGGCTATTGGGGCTGCTACTTTATGCTCATGAAGCCGCCGCCTTCATCCCGGTTGCGGTCAAGTCCAAGCTGGAAGGGCAGCCGGAAATACTAGGTATGCGTGGAAGATTCCGGCGGCTGCGATGATCTTACTCTCCCAGAAGGTCCCGCGGAATCCTTGCCCGGTGGGGGTCTATGCCCGACGACTTCAGTAGGAGCTGGAGGTGATCTTGGCGGCGCATCGGTGAAGCTCGCCGCCTAGCGGGCTCACCGGAACCCATGTCACGGCGGATTTTTCTTGGCGCCTCGCCTACGCCCGCTTCGTATGAGGCCGTCACACTGGCGATTACTATGGCGGCAACCCGATAGAGTCGCGTACGCCCCGGAGGTTAGTGTTCTTTCATTCTTTTGGGTCTCTTGTCTCTTTGGAGCGCCTTTTGTTTGACTTTTTGTCTCTTTGCCAACTCGCGAGTTTCTTTCTTGTTCGACCGGCCCACAGAGGAGCGTCTTGGGACGGCGTGCTCCGGCGATGGCACAGGTGGGACTTATCCCGTCTGCCGTCCGTGACACTTCTGCACTGCGAGCATCCGCCCCCTCTGCGGTGAGACCCATGGGGCGCAACCAATACTTGCGGTATGACCTCCCGGAGGTCTCTGGTCCTTGATCCAAGTGACGGGGACCCTGCGAGATCATGACTTCCGCCCGGCTGACCGCCAAAGCTCCTGCGGCAGTGCTCCTCCTTTTCTTGGTGTCCGGCGACGCTCTCGAGACGCCGCCTCATCTCGGACGGCGGCGATGAGAGGCGAAGCCGGCAAAGAAACTCGCCCCTCGAGTCGGGGCCGCCACGCCTTCTCCGGCCCCCTCCGGTGGGGGCCTTGCTTTCTGACCCGCGCGCTTTCGCCCGCGCTGGCGAAGTGCTGGCGATTCTCTGAGGCTGGCGCGCTGCTGAGTTTCTTCGTCTGACACCTCTGTGCGGCCCCGCCCGCTCGCGCCGGCTTCGCCGTCGTCGTCGGCTCCTCTTCGCGCGCCCA
>JAYEVB010000218.1:0-10497 GCA_036346415.1 Raddia guianensis
TGCTCTGACCATCTGAGCTACCGCCCCCATGCGGAGCAGAGCCTACTGATTCACCAGCGAAGTCACGATGACCGCGACGACGGAGACAACAAGCGCGAGGATCGCGGCGCCACCTGCCACGCGAGACCAGAAGAGCATCTTGACCTCGCGGGCGTCGGCTGCGGCCTGGGCGTCGAGCATCCGCTGCTGGGCTCCCACAAGTTGTTCCATGAGCTCGCGGGTTCGCTGCGCCGCCTCGGAGCCATCAACGACCGCGGCATCCTGCCGAGCGCGATGCTCATGGACGCCGTCCATGATTTCGTTCAGCGACTTGTTCACGTTCTCCTGCTGTTTGCGCCAACCATCACCCTGGCGGCGCGCTTGCTCGAAGAAGTCCACACGACCAGTCTGCGCTGCAGAAGCGACGAGCTAGCGGAGCCGCGCGGCGAGGTCCACGTGCGGAGTGCGCGTGACGAGTCCGCACTCCTCGGCTGGGGTGGGGGTGGAGAGCGGGTGCGTTATGCCAGCGGCACCTGAGTACTCCGTGGCCGGCTTCTGATCATCGGTTCGTGCCTTCTGGGGCAAGAACTCGATTGGGGACTTGCTCATGTCTCCTCCTCGGGGTCGAGCGCCACCCACCCGCCTCTGGCCTGGACGAGTGGGTGGCGTACGTCAATCCTCGCGGGCGCGCGTGTGCGCGAGCACAGGCCCTTGGTGAGGCGCAATCAGCACCCCACCCCTCACCTCATTGACCGTCCCCAGCTTCACGGGCGGTTGGCTCTTGCTTCTGTTGGGCGCGCTGCTCGATCTGGGCGCGTATGGCACGAATCTCCTGCTGGTGCCTCTCATCTAGAGGCACCAACGTGTCGCGAAGTCTCACGTCGTGGGTGATGAGGTAGAGCGTCAGCAGCCCGAAGACACCTCCCAGCACGGCAGAACCGCTGAGCCAGTAGTTCTGGTCATACACGCGGTGGACCGTGACGGCGAGTGACACCTGCATAACCAAAATTGCGAAGGGACCGGCAATGAGCGCTGCGAAAAACGCGACTCGGACCGTCCGAGCGGTCTCCGTCGCCTCCTTCTCGCCCAGGTGCTTCTTGATGTGCTCTAGACGAGCTCTGGCGCGAGTGCCCCATGGCCGATAGAAGGCTCCGCAGCACGACGCGGTGAAAAACGCGGGGAGCGCCAGGGCAAGCGAATCCACAAGTACGTCCTCGTCGCGTGACATGGGCATGATTAGGCCGACAACCACGGTCACGACGATGGCGGTGTGTCCGAGCACCGCCAGCACGTCGTACAACGTCAGCGGTGGGTAGCGGGTCATGGCGATCAGGTGACGAGCACGACGCTTGACGTCCGCGCCTAGATCAGCGCGCTCGGCGGTAGGCAGCCGTTCCACCAGTTCGGCGTCGATCGCTAGGTCCTGGCGGAGCTTGCGGGGCGTGATCAGCGCTGGGCTGACTAGCGCCGCGACCACAGCAAGGGCCAATGGCAGCGCGTACGTCAGCGTCTGGCTCATCAGATCCACGCCATCATCTTCGCAGCGAGCACCGACAGATCGGCGCAGTCCGCGCCACCCTCTTGCCCTCAGGAGGTCGCGCGCTTGGTGCTGAGGTCGGTGACGTTGTCGGCAGCGACGGCGATTGCCGCATCGAGCGCGTTGTCGTAGCGATCCGCGTCAAGCGTCGGCACGTGGCCGTAGCGGTCTAGCGGCATCGTCGCGCTGGAATGGCCGTAGCGCTCCTGGATCTCCTTCAAGGTCAGCGCGCCCGGAGTGCCCAGCCGGTTGACGTCACGGCTGATCGCGGCGTGCCGGAGGACGTACGGCCGCATCGGCGGGAGGCCCGCAGCCTTCACGGCTCGGTTCCAGTGCCGCTTGTGGAGCGCTGAGTGGCGGATCGGCTTGGAGTAGTCGAGCCGGTCGAGCAGCGGTCGCTTCTGTGCTCCACCCGCAGCCGCACCCACGAACAGCGGTAGCTCCTCACCGGGGTGCTCGTGCTCGGGGTGCTCGGCGAACCAGAGAGCCGCGCGACGACGGTGCGTCTTGATGTAGTCGAGCAACGCGGCGCGAGTCCTCCTGTCGAGGCGCACCTTGCGACGACTCCACTTGGTCTTGAGCTCGTGCTCGCGCTTCAAGCCGTCTCGCGTCTCCACGATCACCGACCGCACCCACACCCACTCGGCATCAGGATGGACGTCACAGAGCCGCAGTGCGTATGCCTCCTCGGGTCGCGTGCCGGTGTAGGCGAGCAACCGCAGGAGCAGGTCGTACGGCTCGGGCATGGCCGCGATAATGCGGTCGGTCTCCGGCACGCTGATCTGGTAGCGCTGCTCCTCTTGCTGGAACATCTCGCGCGGGCTCGGCAGCACCTTCGGCTCGACCTTCCGCGCCGGGTTGACCATGAGCATGTCCTCGCGGACCGCAAAGTCCAGCACCATTCGCAGGACGTAGAAGCGGTGCCGCACGGTCTGTGCCGCGAGCCGCGCCGAGCTACTGCTGATGTAGCGCAGCACCATGCTGTAGGTGATGTCCGCGATGGGAACGGCGTTGAACGTCTGCGTCAGGTCGTTGTCGCCCTCCACGATGCGCCGGTAGCCGTTGGCCGTGTTGTAGCGCTGGTCGTTGCGAGTGGAGAGCCAGACCGTGGCGACCTCTGCGAACGGCACCCTGCCCTTGTCGGGGTCGATCCAGGTGCCACCCTTCACGCGGTTCTTGAACTCGTCGGCCCACTCCTGGGCTGCCGCCTTGGTCTTGAAGGGGCTCTTGCTGTTGCGCTTGCCGGTCTCGGGGTTGTCGTACTGCACCCGCCACGTCCAGCGACTGCGAGGCAGGTCCTTGCTGCGCGGTGACGGGTAGACCTTGGCGAAGGGTGGCTTGCTCGGCATGTCAGTTCTCCTCAGTGGTGGCGTGCTTGTAGAGACGGTTGGCTGCGCTGCGGGCGCTCCGGAGAGTCGGGAACTCCTCGGGCATAGCTGCCGGACGGTTGCGGATGTCGTGCTGCGTCACGCGGTAGGTGACTGAGCCGCTATGCCAGACAGTCGTGAGCGTGATCGCTCCGGTCGGTAGCAGCACGCGACGGTGGATGAACTCGGGTTGCGGCACTGCTCGACCGCCGTTGGGGTTGTTGCTGTTGCGGCCGATGACGAGGCTGGCGGGTCTGCCTGGATTGCCGTCGAAGTTGCTCATGCGCTGGCCCGCGTCTGCTTGAGCGGGTGCCGGGCGAGGATGCGTGCGACGGTCGGGCTCGACCACTCCCCACCCCTGGCAGTCGGGTGGCCGGCATCGGTCAGCGCTCCTGCGATAGCTCGGGTCGAGTGCCCTTGGCTGCGCATCCGCAGCATGAGCTTGAGCGCTGTCTGCTGGTCGGGGTCCTGGCCGTCGCGGGTCCAGCCGAACGGATAGCGGCCGTTGGCGTGACCGCCTTGGGCTGCCTTGGCGTTGCGGCCGTCGCGGAGTCGCTTGACGATCATGCGGCGGTCGAGTCCAGCGAACACCCCGACCATCTCGCGCATCGCTTGGCGCATCGGGTCGTCGGGATCGTCGCGCATCACCTCACCAGCGGCAGCGGTGAACACTGCGGTGCTCTGGTTAGCCCAGACCTCGGCCAGCACTGCCTCTTGGATGGTGACGGCGCGGGCGAGTCGGTCGAGGTCGCGCACGATGAGCCCGTCTGCCTGACGTTGGCGCAGCATCACAAGTGCGGCGGCCAGGCCGGGTCGGTCCTGGGCTGGCTTGGCTCCGCTGATCCCTTCATCCCCGAGGACGGCGACGATGCGGTGGCCGTTGGCGCGTGCCCACTTGCGGATCGCGCGCTCCTGGATCGCGAGGCCGTTGCCCTCCTCAGCCTGGGCGTCTGAGCTCACCCGCAGGTAGGCCACGAGCTTCATGCGGCACCGCCTCGGTCGGCCAGGCTGAGGCAGGTCTCGCAGTCGCAGTCGGCCAGCGCGCCGCATCGTGCGCAGCGCCAGCGGGTCGAGCTTTCGGCTTCCCACTCGGTCGCCTCGCAGGCGCAGGGGTAGTCGGGTCGGTTGTCCATCTCGGTCTCCTCGGTCGAGGCCACAGCGCCGGAACGCTCTGACCAGGGACGCCGCCGATCCCTCGGGTTCAGCGGCGCTTGCGAGGCCCGTTCTACGCGCTTTCGCACGTATGTTCGACACCGGCAGGTCGAGCGTGCGCTGCCAGGCTGGGAGGGGTGGGGCGGGGCCGAGAGCCGTCCGGACCCGCGCATCCAGCGAGCGGGCGATGTCGTGGGTGACACGGCCTACTCCCGCTCGTAACGGCGCGTCCCATAGTCGCGTCGGCTCTCGTCGGGCTCGGCGGGTCGCGAGTAGCCGAACAGCTCTCGCTCGGCCTCGGTCTCCCCAGGCACCGGCTCGGCGCGGACGACCTCGTGGCCGGCGTGGTCGAGGCGGGTCTGCGCCTCGCGCTGGCGGCGACGGTCCCGCTCCTCCAAGAGCGTGCTCAAGTCGTCGTCGGTCAGGTGGTGGGGGTTGGGTAGCTCCCGAGTGCCCCCACCCTCCACCTCTTCGAGGTCGTCGCGCTCGAAGTCGATGACGAGGGAGTCGCCAAGCTCCTGTTGGAGAAGCTCGAACTTGGTCGGCTCGCGCATGGTGACCGAGATGTCCTGGCGCTCGGCGAACCCGGTGCGGTTGAGGACCATCGAGATGGCGCGGAGCTTGTCGGCGTCGGTGGCTGCCTTGCTGGTGACGATCCGTCGAAGCTCGCGCAACGCGGGCTCGACCATCTCCAACAGGCGACGGTTGGCTGCCTCGCGGACCTGCGGTGCGTTACCACCGTGCCGCGAGCAGACCAAACCACCGCGAATGGCCGAGTTGCCGCATGGCGTTCCGTCCGTGCGGTGCGCCTGGCACGGCCGAGCGATCGACTCGCCTGCCTCACGCTTGGCCTTACGTACGGCGGCAGATGCCTTGCCTGCACGGCTCTTGGTGGGGTCCTTGGGTCTGTTGGCCCTTGCCTGTTCCGGCTGACTCTCCTCAGCAGCTGTTGCCTTCTTGCGCTTGCTCATCGTCGCGCCCAGTTGGTCGGCGGTCCAGTAGCGGAGCGTCACACCACCTGAGCGGCCCTGCTTGGGCCTGGCGTTCCGGGGCAGGTCCCTGGCTGGGTTCGTCGTTCGGAGACGCGCCTCCACGGCGTCGGCCAGCGACCGCGACACCGTGGCGTGAATCCTGGCCACGGTGTTCTCCGCCAGCGGCTTCCCCTTCACGCCCTCTAGGCGGAGACGCCCGTAGAACGCCGCTAGGTCGGCCCCGGTGAGCCGGTCCAGGCGGATGCCCCCGAGTTGGGGCACCAGGTAGACGCGGACGTGGCGGGCGTACCCCGTGAGGGTCGTCTCCCGGACCTGGTTCTGAAGGCTGGGGAGCCACCGGCCGTTCAGGAACTCCCCGTATGTCATGGGTTCCGCCGAGGGCTGCCAGGTGCCGTGGTCCTGGGCGTGTAGGGCGTCCCGAAGAGCCTTCCTGGCTGCCGTCTTGGTCTTGTGGGCGGGGAGCCACCGTTCCCGACGATTCCCCGTCTCGTCGTAGTAGCGGACCACGGGGTAGTGCTTCCCGTGACGTTCCTTCACGACCCCGCTGGGGCCTCTGCCGTGGTTCGTCATCGCGTCCTCCTGTCGTTGGGGATCAGGTCCAGTTGCCTGGCCTTCCTGACCCAGTTCGCTGCCGTGTTCCTGGCCCGCGCCCGGTCGCGCTCTATCCGCGCCGGGATCAGTTGGTCCCTGACCGCTGCCGTGGGGTTCCGGTCGCCCCGCGCCACCGCGTCGTTGTAGACCCGCGCCACGTCCTCCCAGTGCTCCGGGGAGTAGGAGGCCCGCATGGGCTCCCGGAGGGCCTTGGCGCGTTCTCGCGCCCTCGCCTTAGCCGCCGGGTCCACCGCCAGGGCTTCCGCCCCCACGGCGTCCGAGCGGAGGTTCCGCCGCGTGTTCTCCCGCAACGACTCCCAGGGCAGGTCCCGGAGTAGGGCCTTGGTGACCACCGCCAACGCCTCCCCGTCGATGGGCTCCAGGTCGGTGAACTCCCTGGGCTCCCCGCCCACGGAGTAGGTGGTCGTCCCGTCGTCGGACGCCCCCACCTGACGCAGGTTCGGCGCTGCCCCTGGGCCTCCGTCGTCGCTGGAGTGGAAGGACCGGATGTCGACACCCACCACCTGGGGGGAGCCGTTCACGGGCTGCCACCACAGGGTGACCTCCCAGGGACCCAGGCGGGTGGCCTTTCGCTGGGGCCAGTCGGAGTTGGTCGTGTTCATGCCACCAGATTACACGAGTCTGTAACAGGTGTGTAGTCGCACCATGTAGGCGACTGGCTGCGGAATACACGGCTAAGTGCTTGCCATGTCTACACGAGCCCGCCTCGACTGCGTAACGTTGCCGACGTGAACGAAACCACGACCACCGCCCCCGACCCCGTAGCCCTGGCGCGGGTCAGGCACCTGGTCACCACCGGGACCGCCAAGTACGTGCGGGTGTCCGCCGGGGTGTCCCAGGTGGAGATAGCCCAGGCCATCGGCGTCACCCATGCCGCCATCAGCAACTGGGAGAACGGCGTCCGGAAGCCCAGAGGCCACGCCGCCATCCGCTACCTGGCCGTCCTGGACGGACTCATGGGGAGGCCGTCATGACCGCTAAGGCCACACCAACCCTGGATGAACTCCGGGCCTGCACGACCGTCACCATCGCCCAGGCCGGGGCCTTCCTGGGAATGAGCACCGCGACCGCCTACCGGGCCGCCGCCGAGGGCACCCTGCCGGTCATCACCGTGGGCAAGACCCGCCGTGTGCCGACGCCCCGCCTCCTGGCCCTGGTGGGCCTGGCCTACGAGCCCCAGGACGAGCCCCAGCCCACCGGGAGCCTGTCGTGACCCACAACTGGCGGAACGCGCCCTACCTGACCCTGACGGAAGCCGCCGAGGTGCTGGGCGTCTCCCGGTCCAAGGCGTACGAGATGGCACACGCCGGGGACCTCCCCACCCACCCCGACGACCTGGGCCGCCTCCGCGTGAAGCCCGACGACCTGGAGCCCCTGGTCGCCCAGGAGGCCGACGCCGACGCCCAGCCCGACCTGTTCACCCAGGTCCCGCCGCGCCCCAGGACCCGAGCCCTCCGCCGCCGCCGTGCCCGCGCCCACCGAACTAACGGGGCTGCGTGGCTGGCCGTCGTGGGGGCGGAGGCATGGGTGGGTCCCGAGGAACGCAAGGTGCTGAAGTACCTAGCCGCCCACTCCAACGACGACGGCACCCTGGACGACGAGGCCGCCGCCTTGGTCCACCAAGCGCTGGGCGATATGTGATGGCCACCAAGGACGGCAAGGGCAAGGGCCGGAACCTTCAGGCCCGTTGGTGCGACGCCGTGACCGCCGACGAGCGCCTGGACGGCACCGACGTGAAGGTGGCGTGGCGGCTGGCCACCTACGCCGACGCGGACGGGACCAACGCCTACCCAGGGAACCTCCGCCTGGGTAGGGACTGCCGCCTGGAGGTGAGCACCGACCCGAAGAACCCCGAGAAGGGCGGACGGTGCAAGACCGTGGAGCGCGTCATGAAGCGGCTCCTGACCCTGGGCTACCTGGCTCGCGCCAAGCACCCCGAGAACGCCCGCGTGTGGGTGTACCGGCTGACCTTCCCCGACACCGCAACCCCGGACACGGGCGACCGGGGTCAGGCCGACGACGGAATCCACGGTCTGGCTGCCAAACCGACGGATTCTCAGGAAGCCGATCCAGGGCAACCCCGGACACCGGAGTCCCCCGACCCCGGACACGGCAGTCCGGCTACCAGCCCAGGTACCAACCCAGGTGATTCCGCTCCTGCGGAGCGGGCGCACGGCGCGGCTTCCCAGGTCTACGACTCCGAGCGGTCCGCTCACGCTGACGTGCGCACTCGGGAGCAGATCAACTCTGAAGGTCTGGAAGCGGTCCGCATGGCGCACCGGCACGCCATCGGAGACGGGTTCAGACCGTGACCATCGCCGAGTCTCAGCCCACTGGGGGACAACTGGGGGACGCACCCCCCTTGACCAGCGGAAACAGGTGTCCAAAGGGATGCCTAGTCCTCTGCTAATGCCGCCCCGAGCACCATCACACCGACAGGAGAACCGCCATGCAGACCGCTGACCCGCTCACCAACCTGAGCGCCCGAGGCCAAGCGACCCACCGAGAGACCCGTGAGGCCGTCGTGCAGGCCCTGCTGGGGCCCGGGGACACCTGGACTCGCCAGGAGGTCGCCAAGACTGTCTGGAAGCGCGGGGACGACGCCCTGAACCGGCTCCGTCAGCTCGCCCTCCAGGCCGCCCACGCTGCCGTCGAGGGTCACCGCCGCGACCTGTTCGACATGACCCGGGCCGCCGCCCACGTCACCGGAGACACACTCGCCCGGGACACCGCCCGGGAGGCGGCCAAACGAGCCGCCCGGAAGGTGAAAAACGAGACCGAGGCCCTGAGTGTCATCGCTGCTGCCGTGCGAAAGCCGAACGCGGGCGACGGGTACCCCATCGTGGCTGCCGGGGCAGTGGCTGAGCGTGCTCACGACGAGGGCTGGGACCAAGCGGTGATGGCCTGGACGACGAGCAGCGTCGGGGCCGCCCGAGGTGGCCTGACCAAGGTGGCCGCTCTCCAGTACGCCGACCGGGTGGCCCGGGGCGATGAGACCCCCCAGGGGCTGGAGATGCTGGAAGAGCTCACCGAGATGGTGGCCAGGCTCCGTCTCCCGTGGTTGGCAACCACCTGACGACGTGGGTACTTGTGGGTACTTCCCCGCCCTCTTCCGCCTGGCGTGCGAAGCGGCGACCACCCGCGTGGGTCGGCGTGGGTACCCATTTCCGCCCCGCCGCCACCCACTTCGATCCAGCAACCAACCACGTCGCGCCCGGCGACGGTGGTTGGCCCGGCCTGGCTGTCAAGTACGAATCGTGTCCGCCCTGGCCGCTCTATGCACAGGTCGGGGCATGTCGGTGTCGCAGGAGAGTCTCGGTGCAGGATGATGGGCGCTGACATCTGACGGAGGTTCCAGTGATCGATTTTCAGGCCGAAGGCAACTTCGTGGTGCAGGGCGACAACATGCAGATCCTGCCGAAGTTGCCCGATGAGTCGTTCCAGCTCATCTACATCGACCCTCCGTTCAACACGGGCGGACAGCAGCAGAGGAAGTCTCTGCGGACAACCCGAGCAGCTGAGACGAGCGGTGGGGACCGGACGGGCTTTGGTGGACGTAGGTACACCACGCAGGAGACGGGGCGGATGGGCTATCTCGATGCGTACGACGACTACCTCGCCTTCATTGCTCCCCGTCTTGAAGAGGCCCGGAGGCTTCTCAACGAATCTGGAACTCTCTACTTCCACATCGACTGGCGGGAAGCGCACTACTGCAAGGTCCTGCTGGACCAGATCTTTGGTCGGGAGTGCTTCCTCAACGAGGTGATCTGGGCTTATGACTACGGTGGTCGCGGAAAGGACCGCTGGCCCGCCAAGCACGACACCATCCTTGTGTATGTCAAGACCCCGAAGAAGCACTTCTTTGACCAAGATGGGATCGTGCGGATCCCCTACATGGCTCCCGGCCTGGTGAGTGCTGAGAAAGCAGCTCGTGGCAAGTTGCCGACCGATGTTTGGTGGCACACGATTGTCCCGACCAACGGCAAAGAAAAGACTGGGTATCCAAATCAGAAGCCCGAAGGAATCCTGAGTAGGGTTCTCCAGCCGTCATCACGCCCCGGGGATTGGGTACTTGACTTCTTCGCAGGGAGCGGCACCACGGGGGCTGTCTCTTCGCGCATGGGTCGGCGATACGTGATGATCGACTCCAATCCCGAGGCGGTCTCAGTCATGGCCCGCAGGCTCGGGACGCATGGCGTGACCTACGTCGGGGAGGACGGCGCACCCCTTGATGACGTTGTAGTGCGTGGCGACCAAGACCAGGAGGGGCAACTCTTCTAGTGTCTCGGTCATGATCACCGACCCCACGAAGCGCATCTCGGACCCAGAGGTCCTGGCCCTCGCAAGTATTGCGGCCACTATGCAGCCGGACTATGTCGCTGGAGCCGACGACCCGTGGCTTGGGAGTCCATTCGAGTGGATTCTGAAGACCCCCTCCCGGACCCGGGGTGCTATCGGCGAGAAGTTGGTTGCTGGCTGGTGCGCCGCGAAGGGCGCAGACGTGGTGCGAAGTCCAGACTCGGATGCAGATCGGATCATCAACGGCAACCGTGTTGAGATCAAGTTCTCCACTCTGTGGAAGAGCGGCGGCTACAAGTTCCAGCAGATCCGCAACCAGAACTACACACATCTCGTCGCGCTGGGAGTTTCGCCGTTCGACGCTCACTGCTGGATCTTGCCGAAGTCGGTTCTCTTGGAGTACGTCATCGGTCACATGGGGCAGCACACGGGGGCAGCTGGTCAGGACACTGCATGGCTGGGCTTCCAGGCAGACCGCCCTTACGAGTGGATGGAGCCATACGGCGGCACTCTCTCCGAAGCTTGGCGCGTGCTGGACGCGGTCGGACGGGGCGACGCC
>JAYEVB010000150.1:0-43879 GCA_036346415.1 Raddia guianensis
CCTTTGCCACTTTTGGCTTGAGGAGCGTGAGTCGAGTCATTTGTAGGGCGTTTTAGTGGTCTGACTTTTATGGTTGGGGGCTTTAGGACTTGATGAACGGAGAAGAATGCCATGCATCCTATAGAAGGTTTAAGCCGGGTTGAAGACATAACAGTTTCTGTGGTATCAAGTAGAGTTGGTGCAAGAAATTTTACTTATCACCGGAGGTGGCTCGGATAGCCCAGAAGGACCCGGCAGCCAAGGTCTTGATAAGCGTGTTTACGCAAAGAGATCAAGATTTGGGTAAAGGTGACTTTTCGGTAGCTTTTTTCTCCTTTCGAAAGTGGTATCTTTTGACCCTAAATATTCAATACAAAGTGGACACATTCCTTTAACTACCGGACACGACGGAGGTTGTAGTTTATTACAGTCCGACGCTAATTAGCCCCCTTGCTTTCAAATCCCCAAGAAGGGGAAGTAGCCTTAACTTGGCCACCCTCACTCGACAAGAGGGGAGGACTAGGAAAGAACTACATGATAGTTTTCGGTGAATTAGGGAAGGACTGATGGAATATTGGTATAGTAGCACCATTCGGCGTATACCCTTGTTTGAAGTCTTCATGGGGAAGTTTGATAGAACTACTTGGCCCTTTCATAACTAGAAGCCAAGACTCTAATGGCCTTGGGGGCTATTTGTTGGGAAAGGATTTTAGGAGAAAAAGATTTCGCAAGAGATCAAAGGGTGATATCCCAAGATATGCATCACAAAGAATAACAAGGATGGTGATTTGAAAACTGTAATTAGGGTTGAGGTTAGTTAATTCAACTCAGAAAATGCCAAAGGCCTCCAAGGAAGGTGGAGCATGGAAGGCCAAGACCGCGAAGGAAGAAGGACTCGAAGACTACCACCTTGTCGGAACGAGGGGTAGGGGAGGACTTCACCGTGGCGGCGCTATGAAATTAACTCCTCCGGCGGGAGCACGTCGGGCGGATACGAAGCTCGGGCCGCATTGGTCGATGGTTAGCCATGAGTTGAACTCACATCCATTCTTTGGCGCTCTTCATTGCACTCACAGCGGTATGAGTTGGTGAGCCATGAACGGATCGAGATCGGCGGCGGTGGAATGTGCGCAGATTAGAAACCCTAGCGGCAGAGTTCACTGGAGTGGTGAAACGTGTAATCAAAAAAATGGGCGGGATAGAGCGGTTCGTCTTCCTTGTCCTGAAATTTAAAGGCCATGTAATATATTTTGTGTGGGCTTTGACCGAGGTCGAAGTAAAAGCTGTGATTGATCGTCGGGAAAAAAAATTACTCGGGAAAGCCGATCGTTGTTAACAAGTTGATCTGAATTTATTTAACTCGCTGAATTGAGGCAAAATTGGTCGATTTGAAGGCCAAAAGATCTTTTGTTGATATAATATACAACTCTTAGGATGTATATAAATACTTTTGCAAAGACAAAGACAATGAGTCGGGCTCGTCGCTGGGCTTGCAAAACCCAAAAGAAGGAAAAAACGGCGGCTATCCAAAGGCCACTTCACATCGAGAATAGAGCCGACCACCGCGTTTCCTCAAGCAAGCGCGACCGAACAAGCTACAGTAGTCGCAAAACCAGCAAACGGATGGCCTCCTCGGGCGTGGCGCTCACAGATTTCTTCACTTCATCTGTCGCCACTCTGCTTCCACGATGGCGTGGTGGCGGGCGATGGCGGGCACCGCCTGTCAAGCAAGCTTATCTCTCATAGTTCGAGCACTTTTCTTGGTTTTCCATGAAGTGAGAAGAAGGAAGAATGAGTATTTCATGAGAAAAGACTACATGGAGGCTAGGTGTGGTTCTATGCGCACGCTTGAGTTTTTATACACAAAGAATATGAAGATACATAGATCGGTACCCGCTTATACACCATAAAGCCATCATGATGATGTGACGGGTGGGTGAATTCGTTCGGCGAAAGCGCTGCGGACGGTCGGTTGATCGAGAGTATGCCAAGACTCTTTCAGATTCCTCAACGGGCTTGGGCCCAAATCCATTTAAGCAAAGGGCAATCCGCTAACGTGCTTTCTCGATAATATGTCGCGAACAATGACAATACATTGTTGACATCGAGCCTAATTTGTCCCTCAGACACCCAATAAGGGCATATGACCGAAGCATCACCCATTAAAAGTGTCACAAGGCATACCCCATGTTGCGCCACTAGCCAACTTTGCATCGCTCAAGGTTGGGTGTCAAGGAGACTTGGATACTGTTTTGGAGGTATGCCCCTCGTGGGGCGCCAATTGTATACCGCAACCCGGATACAAAATGCCTCTCAGCCAAACTTTATCCAAACAGTACGCCCTTAAATGGGTCGTCAGCTGATCCCTTCTCGGCTCGAGACAAGTACCACTCGACTGAAAACGCGCCCCATGCTGTGCCAAGTGCTGAATTCTGCAAAATAGGATTGGGCGTTTAATGTTGCATACGCTGTAATGTGCTAAACGCGGTATACTGCAAGACGGGTAACGCAGTTGCAAGGCTTAAGGTATGCCCCATGACGAGCTAATTATTGTGAAAATGGGTGCCGAGCAGCCAAACCAATGGAATACACCATTGAAAGCAGAGTGGCATACCTCATAAACAGGCCGATTGCCGAAGTCTCGGTATTGCCAAGTAGGGCATTGCTCTCAAATTCTAACATTAAGATGTCTTAAGTTCCTTACAATCTCCTTTCAGATTACAGGAATGCTAGAACGAACTAGTTGGCGGGATATCTAACTCGATTTCAAAGCACTAAGGGGCTACTGTGCATATCTTCACAGAAGGCCTATGCAGTAGACAGCAAGGGTGGCCCTACCCGGCTGGGAGAAGGTGAATACCTCTCGGACTAAATTTAACTTGGATGCCAAGGATAGTTCTGAGGAAAGAGTTTGATCCCGTTTGATTTGGAGATGTGTATCCGTAGTACCGGTGCGTATACATGCTAGACACTCGAGATAGGATCTGATACAACAAACTGGATATGATCATGTAACCTTATCCACCCTACACTATATAAATAAAGGGTAGAAATAGAGTACCATCATCTATCATCTAAGCTTGCCCATAGCATACGATCTCGAGACTCCCAATGTAATTGAGATCCTCATAATCCCAAGAACAAAGGACTAGGGTGTTACATCATCCCTGAGGGCCTGAACCTGACTAAAAAGTCTCCATATCTTGTGTTATCATCTGGCTTAAGATCTTACGCAACTCACATAAATTCTATTGCCGATAAGTAACACCAAGGTTACACCCATTGACACATACCTCCATCGCCTCCTCAAAAAGTAGGCATGGACCTTTCCCATTGTAAAGGTCATCCATGTAGCCAACCTGTGTGATAGTTGTGAAGATCATGCCCATGCACCCGATGGAGCGTATAATATTTTCCACTCTTGGGCTTGTCCTATTGATTGTTGTTGTGGTGCCCAACCCAAATTTTGCCCTTACCTTGGTTTCTTTTATTTTGGGGACTTAGGTAGGACTCTCACCCATTGCTACCACAACTCGGTTAGACTGTTTTCGTTTTTTTTTTTTCTTGTTCTGGAACATGATTTCATGTTCTTCTTGGACTCAGCGTCGATTTAGGGTGGAGTTTATTGGAAAAACCCTAGGATCAATACTTTCGGAAACTCACCGTTGATCGACAGGTACACACGTATCCGCAGCTGCACACCTTCATATACTGCAGGACGTCGCTGCCTGACCGAGGAACGTGAATAGTACGCCAAGAACAGCGCCCATGTGAATTTCCACGTGTTGTGATCGTGTTTAGCCTAACTAATTAGCTGTACTAATCACGCAACACAAAGAAAACGTTAGCTTGATATTTTCTCGGTGCTAAAACATGCACCTTCCCTTGTCCCTTGGCCATCTATTTATACTATAGAGAAATTACAATACTCCAACTCAAATTAGAACTACTGATTCTAAACAAACTTCTTTTCGTAGTACTTCTAATATTATATAAACCTAGTCCTACTCAAACTAGATAAACCACATCAAGATTAGAACTAACAATCATCCCCTAATCTTGATCCTAATCTCCTTGCGCGTCTCCTCGAACTTGACGCAATCCAAAGGCTTGATTAATATACCTTGCATAGTTCTGACACTCATCTGACGAGTTCACAATCTTGATAAGTTGCAGCCCAAACTTTTCCTTCAAATCAAATCAGATACTCGGTTCTTCCGCCGCATCATCTTCCTTTTCTTCTTCTTCATCGTGTTCTTTTCTTTTCTTCTTCCATAGTGCAACACTTTGAACAAGTTGAGATCTCGTTGAACATCTTTGATGACAACAAGGTCATCCAAACCACGCTTGAATTCCACTATTGTTGGTGCCATATTTATCTCCTCCTTCTATGTATTAGCTATTGCTATGCTACACAAAGGAGCTGACACCACAACATTTGTTAGATCAATTGGAGTTACATTTTACGTCTCCTTCTTGAACATATCAAGTGGCACAACCTCTTCATGCACTTCTTGTTGACTATGCTCATTGTTTTATGTGTTCAATTGAATCATATATAACCTATCTTTGGATTTTTTACCTTCATGAGAAGCTTCCCGCTTTGCTTTTTATACCCATAAATTTTATGATGCATGAACACTTTGCATCTCAGATTCACAAACCGTCCAAAACTGATGATGTTTTTATAGAGATTCTCAGATAAAATATACCTCGGAGAGCACACGTTGTTCTCTGTTCTTGCACTCGAGAAGAATTGACCCCTTCCCCTTAATCTCCACAATTGACACATCACCAAATTGAATTTGTCCTTGAAAACTCTCATCCAACTTCTCAAACAATGACCTTTGCCCTATCATGTGTGTCGGTACAATTAATACCGGGGTACGAAGAGTCCGAAAAGAAGGCGAGGGCCCCACACATCAGCGGGCGATCAGCCCTAGCATGTGGGCGAAGCCTCAACAAGACCAAAGTAGGGCCCCACACGCCGCGGGCAATCAGTGCCCTAGCGCAAGCGGGCGAAGCTCCTCAAAGGCCAAAGCGAGGGCCCCACACATCAGCGGGCGATCGGCCCTAGCGTGGGCGAAGCCTCAAGCCAAAGCGAGGGCGCCACGCTACACAGCGGGCGATCAAAGCCCTAGCGCACGGGCGAAGCCTCCCGCCAAGGCGCAGATGAGCACAAGAGGCCCCTCACCGCCGTGGGGCCCGCGGGCGTGAAGCGCCTTGAAGGGAGTATTCGGCGGCGGTTTCTCCTCGCCAAGGGCGATGTGTGCATTAAATGCGACGCCACGCGGATGGACCGATGAAGAGATGATTATCGCCACGCGACCTTCGAGGTCCGATCAATCGTCACCGTGGTGCTACGGAATTGACCGGCAGAGAGAGAGTTTGTTGTCATCGTTACGCCGCCGCCGAAGGAGCAAGCTGGGTCCCGCCGTTTTTCACCGCGTGTTCACACGAGTCGAGGCCACTTTATGGCGCGAAGGCGGCGCCGCAAGACAAGAGCAAAGATGTTTTTGTCTCTCCGCCCCGCCCCTCGGCCTTATCGGTGTACTAAGTGTACCGTATTGTTTACCTCGCCCTCTCCGCCACCGAGGCTTGTATAAGGGTAGAAGAACGAGAAGGGGTTGACATTCGTAATCATTCCCACACAACCACAACAAGAAAAGAGCTAAGGCTCGCAGAGTAGGGACTATTACCCGCGAGGGGTCCTAACCGGTAACCGGCAGGCCTCTCCTAGCCGCTACCGACGCCGAATCGGATCGAGCCCGGTTGATCGCCAGCGTATGAAAATCGATAGGGCTGCGATTCACTATGGTTCGTGAAGAACACGCCGCCGCTGGCGCGCCGTAGGGACGCTAGCATCACCCAGTTCTTCAACCTGCTTTTCGGGCAAAGGATGGCGGATCAAGATTCCGCGATGGATAAGGAGGCAGCCGCCAGAGTCGCGGCCGCGCATCGGCCGCGCGATGGTGGTGGATCAGCCGGGCGGCAATTTTTTTCTCCAAGGGACGGCGCCTTAGAGAAGAGCAGCTGCCCCACTCCGTTAGGGCGGCGCCGACTTGGAGGAGTGCTTCCGCGCAAAAACCTCCATGCGCTGTGGCCTCGCCTGACAACCCGCCGCTGTAATTCTGTTTCTTCCGGCGGGCGCTGTGGTGGCCGCTTTGGCTCATGACACGATGCCGCCACGGCGGTAGTGTAAACTCCGGAGGTACGGAACCAGCGCTTCGCTTCCTCGCCGCTTCGTTTTTCCGCCGCCTCCCGCTGGATGTCCCGTGGGAGGGAGCGGGCCAAGACGACAGGAGCTGTGCAACTCTTTTCGGGGGTTCGACCGGGCAGACGCGGCGGAGCAACGGACCTCCGAGCCCACTTGGAAGACCGCCATCTACAAGATGGAGAAGATTCATACGACAAGCTCCGGCCAGCAGCTGACCGGTGCATGACCGCGCTTATCACCGCCGCCGGGGGCTAGGAGGAGTGTTTCAAGCCGCTTCCACAGAGAAGGCGGCGCTTTTTGCGCCGCCCCGCGGCGGGCGCAGGGACGAGGGCGCTGCTCAGAGCAGGAGGCTCCCAACGCCGGTTGTCGTGTTTTTCGAAGAGTCGCCAAGGCATTGGCCGGAGAAGTTCCGCCCGCCCATCGTGCACGACGGCTCCACCAACCCCGACGAGTTTTTGCAGATCTACACCACGGTGATGCAGCCGACTGGAGGGTCGGGAAAAGTTCTGGCGAACTACTTCCCCGCAGTCCTCACCGGCGGAACCCGCTCGTGGCTCATGAACCTGCCTTCGGAGTCGATGGGGTCATGGAAGGAGCTCTCCGAGCTCTTCATCACCAACTTCCAGGGCACCTTCGAGCAGCCCGAAGTCGAAGACGACCTCCACAACGTGGAGCAGAAGAAGGGAGAATCGCTGCGCGATTAAATCATTCCTGACATCTCCATCGACGCCGTCGTCACGGCCTTCAGGAGGGGCGCCCGAGACCCCAAGGTTAAGGAGAAGATGGCTACCCGCAAGATCAAGACGACGGAGCAACTCTTCACTTTGGCCCATAAGTGCGCCCTGCAGGCGGAGGCCCACTTCCGTCCAGCCGGAAGGGCGGGGGCCGCAGCAGGTGGTGAGGCTGGGACCTCCAAAAGTCCCGGCGGGAAAGACAAGAAGAAGCGCAAGGCGGCCGAGACTGGCAGGTCCTCGCCGCCGAGCGACGATTTATTAACGACGGCGACCGCTACCGCCGTGGGGCGCAAGGGCGGAAGAAAGGACACCGCAGGGCGGTCGCGACGGTCATCAAGGGCGCGCGAAGGGCGAGGAGGTCGCCTAACGAGTGGGATGGAAGGACCTATTGTCCGATCCACCGCAGAATACTCCACGACTTGGCCGATTGCCGTGTCACAAGAAGATATCGACAAGCGAGTCCACGAGCAGAAGCAAGCATCCGCAAATGCAAGGGCAAGGAACAGCTTCGCTGGTTTTCAGAAAGTGAGCGCAAAGTCGCTTTCATCCACGGCGGATCGCCACCCATCCGCCTCACGCCACTTCAAGTGTGTGATGAGGGAGATGTGCGCCGCCGCGCCTGGGGCTGGGGTCGCTAGGGTACCGTGTGGTCGAGCAGCCGATCATGTTCAGCCAGCCGATCACCCCGCCAAAGACTGCCGGCCCGGACATGTCCCGATCGTGGTGGCGCCCCACGGTCCGTAATGTCAAGTTAGCGGTGTTGATAGACGCAGAAGTTCTATCAACCTCCCATCCGCCCGAGTCGCCAAAGCACTTCAGATCCAGAGCAGAGCTTCGCCCGGCGCTTCTTCTTCGCCGTGTCGGGTTGAGTCCGCCCTTTGGGGCGCTGGCCTTCCCGTGACCTTCGGAGACGCCGACAACTTCCAGACGGAGATGCCGGAGTTCGAGGTGGTCGACTTCGACCTCCCGCATAATGCCATATCGGGTCGGCCGGCCACGACCAAGTTCATGGCGGCCGCCACTATGCTTACATGGTGGTCAAGATCCTGTGGCTAGCCGCCCCATCATCGCGGAAGGTGGACCGCCCGGAGGCGCCCGCATGGACAAGGACGCCTCGCTGGCGGGCGATCGGCGCCTGTAAGGCCGAGGCCTCGACTGGGAGCTCCTCCCGAAGATCCGAAGCTTCCTCGGCCGTCTGCGGAAGTTAAGATGATCTCCCGAGTGAGTCGACCCGAGAGAACTGCACAGGGCGCTTCTCGACGCCAAATAGGAAGGCGCGCTGCTCTTCCTCCGCCTAACGCAGACGTGTTTGCTCGGCAACCGTCCGACATGACCGGGTCCCTGTGGAGGTGATTGAGCATAAGTTGGCAACGCTCTCGCGCACATCGTTGCAGTGCAGATGGTCCGGAAGGCCGGTGGAGCGCCAGCCGTGATCCGCCAGAGGTGGACAAGCTCGTGGGCGGGGTCGTCGAGCGAGCCCACCCTAGGTGGCTCGCGAACCCCGCCTCACAAGAAATCCAACGGGCGTGGAGGATGTGCGCTGACTTCACCGACCTCAACAAGGCGTGCTCAAAGGATCCATACCCATCGCCTGCAGATCGACCTCATCACAACTACACGGGCGGGTGAGAACAACAGCAGCTCGGATGCGCATCGGTACCACCAGATTAGCATGGTCGAAGAGGACGAAGACAAGACCGCCTTTGTGACGCCCATGGGCGTCTACTGCTACACGAGAATGGCGTTCGGCTTGAAGAATGCAGGCCCAACCTATCAGAGCGCCATGCATATTGCTCACCGCCCCCATATTGGGCGGAACCTGGAGGTGTACGTCGACGACCTGGTGGTGAAATCAAAGAAGGCGGAGGAGTTGATCGACGACTTGGAGGAAACTTTCGCCAACCTGAGGAAGTACTGCATCAAGCTCAACCCTAAGAAGTGCGTGTTCGCCGTTCCGTCGGGCAAGCTGTTGGGTTTTTTGTTCCCGTGAGGGGATTGAGGCGAACCCCGACAAGATCACGGCAATCGAGAACATGAAGCCCCCGACGCGACTTTGGCAGATGCAGAGCTTGGTGGGTTCCTTGACTTCCCCGGCCGCGATAGCTTGTTCGGGGATAAGAGTCTCCCTATTCAAGCTCCTCAAGAAGACCAATCAGTTCGAGGGACCTGGAGGCGAGGAGGGGTTCGACGGGTCAAGAAGTACCTCACTTTGACCTGTGCTGGTCGCTTCGGATCCGGCGAGCCGCCGATCGCTTATGTCGCACAAGCCCGGAGGTGGTCAAGGCATGTGTTGGTGGCGGAAAGAGAAGGAGTTCAATACCTACCTACTACATTAACAAGGTCCTCCATGATGCAGTAAACAAAGTACTCGCAACACCAAAAGATGTTAGGCGTCAGGCCGACGGCGGCCCGAAGGTCTGCGCCACTACTCTGTGGGCAAGAGATCACGGTGTTGACTAAGTACTTTTTATGGAGATCCTCTTCAATGCTGAGGCGACAGTCGTGACGCTAAGTGGGCAATGGAGCTGGGCGAGTTCGACCTCAAGTTCGCTTCCCGGACGGTGGTGAAAGGGCAGCGCCGCCGGAGTTCACAATGAATGGACTCCGGGCGGCAGGTTGAAGACACTTCAAAGACCTCGCTGCGGACTCTTCGACGGTTCGATCCGCAGAGGGGGGTCAGGTGCATCGCTTTGGAGTCTCCCACCGCGATATCGCTTAGCTACTCCGCAAAGAGAGGTGAGGAAAGAAGCGCCACCTCCCGCACTGGGCTGGACCAACATGCGGATGCGTATCATGAAAAAGGATAAAACATATTATTCGGATAGTTTGGATCACCAGTATTGGGGATCAACCAAAAGCTTTTATTACGGGCGCAATTACAAGTCCAACTGACCAACTATCTGGATGGCAGTCAGATGAACCTCCCCCAGTAGAGCCACGACCTCCTCCTCCGAGCAAGCAAACCCATCCTTAACGGCTTCGCAATCTAGGCGGAAGTTTGACTGCAATGGCGCAGGCCTTGGCGGGTGCATGTTATTGCGGCCTCCCGTGAAGACCTTGATCCGCCAGAAGGGCATCGAGACGGCAACCAGTGGAGTCAGATCGCTCGCTGCCTCGTCTGGATAAAGGCATTCAAGTATCGGAGTGATTCTGCCGAGGACCGGCAACAAGTTCTCGCGCATACCACCGGACAAGGCATATTAGTCGGTTTCAGTGAGGTTGAGCTGTGGAAAGCCACCGAAAAGTTACCTTCCAACCGCTGGCCGACTCTCACCGAAGCGCTATTTGGTGGACTTCCTCCTCCGTTTTATGCCTCGCCTCCAGAGCTGCACTCGACGGCAAATATTGAAGATCATTACCAATGGACCATCCTTTTAGAGATTTAACACAGTGTCGGGTTTATACCTTGGTTTATGCGTTGACTCTTCCACGTGGCGGAGACGGAGTTCTATGACCTCGCTGCAGTGCGCTTCGATCCGACCGCGATATTGTCGCTTGTGGCATACAGCTCGTTGTCGAACTCATCGCTTTCAACTCGCCACCGCCCTTCCATGCATCGGTTTTCGCTTTGACCTCTCCTTCATGCTACGATGGAGAAGGAGGAGATTAGTGGATTCCTCCAGACAGATAGAGGTTCAGCTAAAAGAAGTTCTACCTTGCATATTTCAGCCTAGATTATGTTACTTGGTGCAGACCTCCCACTCTTCGCCTCCCCGCCTGCCGTCGACCTTTGTAGCCCTCCATTTCTTTCCGCCACTTCAATCGGAAGGGTGGAATGTGTGCTTGGCCGAGGGGGCGGAATCTCCTCGATCTCGGCTCGAGCTAGCTGAGCTAGAGCTTCTTCACGACGAGGATTGGCGGTTAGTGGCGAGGGGCCGAGTCCCGTGAGGCGCAGGGGCCGAGCCGAGTCCTTGGCGCCATGCTCGCCGTCATTCATAGGTTTTCGAAGCACCAAGACTGCTCAACATGCACATCGCATGTCTCCACACTATGAAGTTATGGCGCCAAGCGAGTACCTGTGTGACGGACATATTTCATCTTGAACTTCATGCTCGAGCCACTCTGCCCGAGCCAAGCAGGTTTTCGCCTGGGCCGCGCCTTTGGGTCGGCCGACCGTGAGGTGGAGGGCTCTGTGCTGCGCAGTCTGGCGGGCGGCGATTTGCTATTGGGCGGCGGCGGCGCAAAGCTGGACGGTGTCTTCTCATCATCGATTCGGTCCGAGTCCCTTGAGGTGTCCCCTTGCCTTTCTTGGCCGGAGGAGCACTGCTGAGCCTCGCCGACGCTGCAGGCGCCTGTGGGTGGAGCCCGAACCGGGAGGAGAAGAAGGTCACACTCGCAACGCATCAAATTACATTAACTCTAGCCCTACATCAACAAACCGCTGTTGAGTTGAGGAGGATCTTCTCCTCACTGCTGCAGGCAAGAATCCCAGATGATATGGAGCCGGGCATTCCGCTGGAATTATTTCCGTGCTTCGAGCAAAACCTCGCCACTGGCCGAGGATCTCCTTCTGCAAGGCCTCGCTGGTTTCTCGAGTGGCGCCCCGAGCCCCGAGTACTCAAAGGCAAGATGCGCCTTCCTTGATGGGCTGGATACGGCTGGGTATAGTTTCACACTACCCCAATACCGTCCACCGGCAGACTTGGCTCTACGGAGAAGAACAAGAAGTTCCTTCACTTGGCTTCCCCCACATCGGCAAGCAGAGAAGACCAGAGGGATGGACTGTGGGGCACTCACGGAGAAGGAAGGGATAGCCGGGAGTTGGCACAATAGAACCACTGAGTGCCACCTTTGTTGAAAGTTTTCAAGCAAAGATCGAAATAGTATTTTTAGCCCTTCCTCAATTGAATCCCTGCCGCCAAGGCTTTGGGATTGTCCTTGTTGGGATAGGGTTTGAGAAGGAAAAGGAATCTAAAGATCAAGTGGGGAGCAACCCCAAATAGACCTCACAGACGTGAATGAAAATCGCGATATGAAAAATGGAGTTGGGATTCAAGTGAAATCTCAACCCCGTAAAAATGAAGGCACTCAAAGAAAGAGGAGCAAGGAAGGCCGGGCCACTTGAGGAAGAAAGATTCAAGACCACCACTCGTCCAACGAGGGGTGGGCAGACTCACCGCGGCAGGACGCCAAGACAACAGCTCTTCGGAGGGGAGCACGCCGAGAGACCAGCTCTCAGAGCCTGCTCGTTGGGATGGACTTCACCCACTCCTTCCCGCCTAGCACTTTGGGGGTGGAGGGGAAGGCGAGCCATTGCGATCGGAGACGGCCGGGCGGAGGTGGCGATGAAGAAGAACCCTAGCGGCGTGAGCTTATCAAGAAGCCAACAGACTAGCGAAAAGCAAGCAAGGTGAACCTGCTTGCTCTCCTGCTCCTGCACTTGTATCAACGGGCGTAGTTTCAGATTCGGGCCGGGCCTAGGTCTAGTGTCGGATGCGGCCTTCCGCCGAGGGGCCCAAGAATCACTCGGCTGCCGAGTGGTTCCCCGAGAGGTTTGCGCTACGCCACCGACGCCTGCCTCAGGAGCGAACGAGCCTAGCTACTCGGATGAAGTATTGCTGCGGATTCGAGATCAAATCGCATGGAGAAGTAGCGTCATGGATTCAAGATCGTATGTAAGACATCGTTCTCAAAAGTGCTTTGTTCAAAGGGCACTTAGGCCTGATTACATATTTTTTTCATGCACAAGACATCGAGCTAGGGCTTGTCGCTGGCTTATGAGGAACAAAAGAAAAGGCCTTACGGGAGGGCTTCAGACTTCCATCGGCACGGAGGGCGGCGACCAGCAAGGCCCTGAGGGGAAGCGACTTGTGGAGTCAAGGAATCCACGGATCGTAACCCTAATGGATTCTCCGCTGATTCCGCCTCGCTAGAGCGAAGTCTTCCCTGAGCTCGCCCTCAAGGCTTTTGGCGGCGCCTTGGCGGCAGCCTCCGCCTTTCTCCTCGCTGGTTTCATCGACTCCACGCCATGATCATCTCCAAGATGTTGGCCATTGTTTTGCGGAGAGAGGAGGAAAAGATTTTGGGAGAAATAAAAGAGAGAAGACTCAAAACTCAAGGCCGTGGTGAAGTAATACTCACTCGGGATTTCTTTTTATACACGAAGGAAGTTCAAGGGTCGCTACCGCGCATCCGCTTTAACACAAAGGAAACCATCGTGAGGATGGGACGGAAGTAGAGCGGATCCGCTTCCGACGGAAACACGCGCCTTCGGCTGGGTAGGAGAAAAGGCGCGAAAACGCTTCCCCCCTAATTGGGCTTGGGCTAAACCGCAAAGGGCGAACCCTTAACAAAGCTTTTTAACACGCCACGACGGCGGCAATGTGTTAAAATCGAGCCTAACTCGCCTCGTGCACCTCGAGGGTATATCATCCTGCAGCGCCAAAATTAAAATATTTCACTAAGATACCCCATGGGGGTCACTAGCCAACTTTGCACGCCAAGGTTGGGTGTTGGTGAAATTTGATTCAATTTCTTGAGGTATGCCTTCATAAGGTCGCTAGTTGTATATCGCCACGCCGGATACAAATATCTCTCGCAAAATCGCGGCCCAATCGGTATGCCTCCAAAGGCCTATGCCGATCCTTGCCATGGTGGGGATAGATACCACCCGATCGAAAGGTGTGCCCTATGTTGGGCCAAGAGTCGGTTCTCACAAGTTAAGGCCGCACTGATGTCGATATTCCTAAACGCTAAGGTTACAAAGATGTCGCAAGATAGAAGCTGTAATGGCGTGGCTTAAGGCATGCCCCAAGACGGGCCAAATGGCCGCCTTGTATTGCAAGAGGGTGCCTCAGAGCCTAATCCTCCTATCGAAATAACGTGTCCAACGGGCCGAGAAAGTCGGAGTTTGGTATTGCCAAATCTAGGCGTTGTTTTGACATAAAACTTAAAATTACTTGAGTCCTTTACAATCTCTTTTCAGACACAGAGATTTAAGCGAACCACGGCTAAGCATCCGACTCGATCGTAAAGCACTGGGGCTATCAGGATTGCATGGGCCCCGAGTATCCTCTAGAAGGCCCATAAGGAACAGATAGGGCGTACCCAGTCGGTTGGTCAAGATGGAAAGCACTGATCGGGCGGAACTTAAGCCGCAAGAAAGGGTTCGAAGTTTACGGACATCCCCATGTAGTTAGCAGATCAATGCATACGCTCCATGTAACATCATAACGGAAATAGTTGCCATATACCCCGTGATTTCATCAGAATTCTATCCCCTATACTATATAAAGGAGGGGATGGCCATCGGGAGAGGCCATCGAATCATCGTTAGAGCACCATCTTGCATCCCGATCCACCAAATAATCCTGTGAGCATGTGAAGTAGGGTATTACCTCCGCTGAGGGCCCGAACTCAGATAACCTCGTCTTTGTGCTAGCCATTTGACCTAGTTCTTGATTAGCGCCCCTCGATAAATTCATTGCCAAGCGGTGACCCCTTAGTTAGTCACCCGTCGATAGTTGGCGCGCTGTAGGGGCTGCGCCAAGATCGCTTTTAGATCGATGGTTTCTTCGAGATCGCCAGACGCCGACATGAGGCTAGAGAGACCTTCGCTTCGCACTCGACTTCGCTGTCGACGGTATCGCAATTCGCTCTCTCCTCTACGGAGATCGCTCAACCGAAGGTACACGCAATCAATGGGACCCATTGCCTTTGGCTTGAGAATTTGCATGTGCTTTCTTCCTAAGATCCGCCGGCAATTTCACTTCGCCTCACGAGGAAAGCGAGGAAGAGCTCGATGAGATCGCTTACCCCGGCCTCGACGCCTCCACCGGGTGAGGTCTACAAACTCGACCGATTTCTCTCGAACTTGGGAGTCTTGCCGCGCCTCCGCCGCGATACCGATCCTAAGATTCAGCGAGGACAACCACTGAAACCGATCGCTAATCCGTCGGCTCAATCCAATCGGATCCTACATGCTCTCGGGTGTCATCAACGGCCAACCCATTGGACAAAGCGAACAAGTCACCTTCGCCCACTCGTAGTCGACGGAGTGCCGAGATTCAGAATTATCGTGGAGGTTTTCGCCCTGGGCGGAGGACCATCACTCTACCTCTCAACAGTCGACCCAGACAACCGCCGTTGTTATGGAAGACCGAGACCGCGGCGCTAACTTCACAAGACGCTGCCGCGACGCCCGTAATGAACTCGCGCGTGAAGTTAAGAGATCGAGGTTTACAATACCCCTGTGCCAACGCCATCGTGATCGAAGACCTTCTTCGAGACCATCGCGAACAACTTCCGGAAGGCAGTCGCGCATCCGTAACCTCGCCCGAGCGACGCCATGTACAGAGATGCTCGCCATCCAAAGAAAACGAGGCGATTCCCGCCCGACCGCTTCGCTCGCAATGATCTACGCGCAATCGGAATCGGCTCGCGCCAACGGCAGTGAGTCAAGATATCGGCCAGCGGCGGAGCGCAGAACGGGCGTAGACTCTCGCCCCATCACGCCGCCGAACGACGATCAAAGCCGAGAGCACCGCCACCGGGCGTGACCACCGCCAAGAGCAGGCCAAGGCCCGTGGTCGGGAGCGCCGAAGGCATCCCCGGCGTGAGGCGCCACGACCATTGAGGATTCGCCTTTACCCGGATCTTCGCCGAGTGGTTTGGGCGGAAGGATTTAACTCAAAGGCATCGACAAGTTCGATGGCGAGATGGACCCAAAGAACTAGCCGTGTTTATGCCTTAGCGCCGCGGCAGAGGTGATCGTAACGCCATGGCAAATTACTTGCCGGTCGCTTGACCCCAACCGCCTAGACCTGGTTAACGGACTCCGGAGAGCACTATCGAAGTCTTGGGACGACCTCCGTGAACAGCTTCATCGCCAATTTCCAAGGGACCTATGAAAGGCCCATGGGAGATGGGAGATTGATACATACAGCGCAAGAGCGAGACTCTCCGTGAGTTCATCAAGCGCTTACTAAAAGAAGAACGAGATCCGGACGTTTCAGAGCAAAATATTGATGCCTTCTTCAAGGGTGCAACCGAGGAGTTAATCAGCAGATGACCCGGACCCCTGTAATCTCAAAGCCATGTTCACAATGGCGGATAAGGAGGCCGGCCGAGGAGGCCATCGCGAATCATCGCGGAGTCAACGACGGAGGTTCAAGAAGAAGCCTAACGATTTAACAAGGCAAGCCCAAGGACAAGAAGAGAAAGGGGATGAGATGGTCGCCAACGGAGCACTACCGACCTAAACCCCCAACGACAACGACTACAAAAAGTGATGGATTCGCATGTCCTTCCATCCTCGAGGAAAACATTCTCGCCAAGGATTGCCTAATTCTACGTAAGTTCGCCAAAGTTCAACCACCGCTAAAGGCGGTCATGCAAGAAGCCTGATGGAGACTACCAGGACGCCAAGCGCGAGATCAGTTATATCTTCGGGGGTTCTGATGCGTACGAGTCCAAGTGGAAGTAAAAGCTTACCACTCGGGAGATCAACGCCATCATGCCTCGCATCGCAAAATACTTGCGCTGGTCCGAGGTGCCCATCACCTTTGATCGATCGGACCATCCAGATCGGATTGCTTTCTCGAAGGTATCCGCCGGTTTTGGATCCAATGCTCAAGGAAGTAAATTAAAAGGGTCCCGTTGATGGCGGAGGGATTAACGCCCTTTTCGCCAAGACCTCCACCAAATGAATATCCCACGCTCGAAGCTACGAAAGGGTCATCTCGCTCCACGGGTAATCCCCGACGTCCGCAGCACCACTCTGGACAGATTTCCACCGGTCACGCTCGGGACCAAGGAGAATTATCGACCGAGAGTCCGAAGTTTCAAGTGGCTGATTTCGAGACTAAGATATCATGCTATCTTGGGAAGGCCGGGATTGCCAAATTCATGGCGGTCCCCAACTATACTTATCTCGCCTTAAAATGCCAGTCCCAATGGTGTAATCACCTCCTCGGTGACGTTAAACAGCCCTCGCCTGCGGCAAATAAAGTCGTGAAATGGCGCAGCACTCGACTCATCTCGCCGAGATGGAAAAGATCCGACTAGAGGTCGATCCTTCAGAGGAAGGAGACGCCCCGCCAAAAAGCAAGCCAAGACATCCATTCAAGCAAACCAAGAAACCAAGAAGATCCTCGTGGATCTGGCTCGATCCGCCAAAACAGCCGTGATTGGGACAGGCTCGATAGCAATAGGAAGACGCGCTGCCACTTTCCTCCCGCCAACCGATGTGTTCCTCGAAGCCTTTGACATGCCCGTGTTCCGAGGGAGGTGATTGAGCATTCTCTACGCCGATTTAAAAGGCAAAGCCCATAAAGCGTCACCGCGAAGATTTGCCCAGATCGAAAGACGCCATTAGAGTGAGATCACCAAACCGCTGGGCGCCGTTCATCAGAAAGTGTATCATCCCGAGTGGCTTGCCAATCCGTCCCGTGCGTAAGAAGAATAAGACATGGCGAATGTGTGTCGATTATATGCACCTCAACAAAGCGTGTCCTAAGGATCCGCTTTGGCTTCCCCAAGATCGATCAAGTGGTGGACTCCACCGCCGGTGTGAGCTCTAAGTTTTCTCGACGGCCACTCAGCTACCATCGATCACCAAAAGGAGGATTGCATCAAAACGCCGCTCATCATGCCCTTTGGTGCTTTCTCGCTATATCACAATGCCATTCGGTTGAAAACGCCAAAAGGCCCTATCGCCGCACCATACAAATGTGTTTTCACACTCAACTCGGACGCAACGTGGAGGCATATGTCGATGACGCCGCCATATAAAACAAAATCCAGAGGGATCTCATAACAGATCCGACCGAGACATTCGGGAGCCTAAGGCATTTCAATGAAGCTAAACCCGAGAAGTGCGCTTTGGGGTTCCATCCGTAAACTACTCGGATTCATCATCTCCCACCGAGGATCAAGCAACCGAGAAAGTCGCCATCATTAAGATGAAGCCCCGCTAATCAAGGACGCGCAAGTTCATCGATGCATCGTGGCACTCACCGATATCTGCTTTTCCCGACTGGGAACGAGGCATGCCTTTCTTTAGGCTCTACTACCGACAAGACGATTTTCAGTGACAGCGGAAGCACAACAAGCCTTTGAAGATCTAAAGAGGTTCTCACCACGCCCCGTGTTGGTCCCTCCCATACCCTGTGAGCCCTCCTACTCTACATAGGTGCAACGACTCACGCCATCGCTAGCCGCTTTAGTGGTGGAGCGGACGAAGAGGGCTCCTCCGTAAGGTACATCGTCCGGTCTACTTGTAAGCGAGGTATTGGGCGACTCTAAAATAAGGTACCCACAAGTGCGTAAGCTTCAGATGTCAGGTTATTTACATCACGGAAGCTAAAGCATTACTCCGAGAGCATGAAATTTCGTGGTCACCTCCTTCCCGCTTGGAGATATACTCCACAATCGGAGGCCACCGAGGATTGCTGCCGGGCAATGAGCTTGGAGCCTTTGAAATAAAGTTCAGCCTCGACTAGTGTTGACACGAAAAACGTGAACACACGCGTGGTTGCCGATTCAAGGATCGCCGCAACTCGCACTAAGCGCAAGCAATTCATTTGACCTGTAAATCAATAAGGTGAAAATTATTAGTAATATAGACCTAATCGGCTTTTGAGATAGCCAGATCAGTTTATTGTAATCGGCTTATACAATAGCTCGATCACAAGATCTATCGGTTATAAATCCGATAAAGCAATAAAGATAAATCACTTAATCTTAAATTTCTTGTTCTTTTTCTTTTTTGTATTTTTTATAATAATATTAGTGATAAGCCTTCGAACTAGAATATTAGACTAAACCAAGGGACAGATTGAATAGATTGGTCAGGCCAAGACAGTATTCAAATCTAGATCTGGGTATAAACTGATAAATTGATCTGAGGTTTTAAAACTAATAGGTAAAACAATACTAATCGGCAAATATTTAAGCATACAAACTCCTAAACGAGACGACGCAAGATCGATTTAACGAGGCAATGTGATGTATCGATTTGAGTAGAAAGCATACAAAAATACTTGATAATCGGTATTGCAGATAAACACACACATGATCGATTAAACCGAGACAAGGTAATATGCGAGAACATGTTAAAGATCGGTAAATCCTTAGATGCCTAACATGATTTGTATACATGAGGTCAAGATGATGCAGCCATGCATACGGGTACAAGGAGAGAATCGATTATCTCATCGAGATAGTTTCTACTCTGTTGAAGCCCTCGACGAAGTCGATCGGGTTCGAAAAGGTTTTGGTGTTTTTGGTTGTCGATTGATTCTTTTCACGAGGCTCTAAATCTCTATTTATACTATTACAATATCGATACCGATATTTAACTGTTCTCGGTCATGCCTCCGATCGGATCGATCTCCTCAAGTCTTGTCTTCATCGGCTTCTTCACATGTACTCTTTCCTTCATCAACAAGGCCCAAACCGATTCAGCCCAAGATATTTCAACATATTCGCCCTTTTCTCAATATCCGATTTTCGCCAAATTTGGGTGTCAACATATGCCCTAAGTTTGGCAATGAATACTTCATTAGCCGAACTTCCAAGTAAAAATCGATATTCTACACCTAACACTTCACATTTCGCCTTCGTAACTTCTTTTCACCATTCAGAGAACACGTGTCAACCAATGCATAATACGGGTTTAAATCAGAACGCCAAAAAGCGCGTAAAACCCTAATTTTACCATGGCTATAAATAGCGCACCATTCGCCGTCATTTTCACGCCTCCTACTCGCACACGCCTCGTGATCGAATCTCCGTAACCTTCAAAGCTTAGCGCACCACCGCCTCAACTTTTCATCTAAGATCATGTCTCGTGCATCGATCCAATGCTCGATTCAAGCTTTGTATTCTTTGGGGCCAGAGGAGATCGATCCATCAAATTTCATATTCCATTCCGTAGGCGCACTTCTTATTTGCCGATAAGTTTAGTGTCAACAGCTTGGAAATCGGCATTTAGGTCTTGGCCTAGCCCGATTAAAGGATATAAGGACTGGCCGATTCGGGTTCATAGCCAAAACAAGAGCAATGGGACTAATTAGGGATTACCGATGCAATCCTTCTTTCCTTATTTCCGCCACCAGCAGATTTAACCGCTTATGGCGTTGTCGGCCTATATTTCGTGTGACACCGCAAATGTCTTTTCTTCCCAATCGACCCATTAGCCCTACACTTCTAGATGTAGCGATGCTAACCGCCTAAGTCCCGATGGCTAAATGCTATCGGCTTTTGATCTCGCCACGTCAAGCCGGGTTCCCGAGAAGAACTTCTACCGGCAACGATACATTAGTACTCATCGTAAAACCGCCCCGAGAAGTTGAAGAACATATTGCTTTCCTAAACATGTGGCTGGATCGGTTTTTCTTCTCAGGCAATCTTCGAGCCCTAGTAAGGTTTACTAAGGTGTAGTCAAGTAATCGCATCCGCCAAAATTAGCAATCAGCAAATACCGCTAGGAGCCGCCACCGAATGATGCATGAGATTAGGGAAGGTCTTCGCCAAAGAAAGCCGATTACTTCTGGCCGGTAATCTAGGCGGCCTTTTGGTTCATCGAATGTTCCTAAAGCTCCAGATATACAACTCCCTAAGAGAACTAGACTTTAGCTTGGAATTTCCAAATGAACAAAAACCGATAGCAAAGAGCGTCCTGCAGATCTTATGAAGAGATGATCTCACCAATTGCAACCGCAAACGCCTCAACCCATATGACCTTTCCCACTATATGGTCAAGACTTTACACAATGTCCGAATCGGAATATGGCGCAATCAGCTTCAATCCATATACCGACGGACAGATATCCAATCCCTCATTTTTCCGATTCTCCAAGACACTACAGGCGGTTTTATTAGCCTTCAAAGAATTCATCTCTCTCGAGCATTTTTTTGCTATCTTGAGCACCGTAACTCATCTCAAGAAACCCTCCTATGAATTCTACCACCCACCGTGGTCGACGGCAATTAAATCTCGGCAGAAATCCTCGATCTTTTCATATATCGCCAACTCAATGCCGTGGAGGATTTGAACTCCCAATCGCCTTATGGTATTCGTCTTCACGCCCACCGATTTCAAATGCCATCGAACTTGTCATGTGGGCAATACTTCATCGCCGCTCAATAACCGTGGGAAGTCATTGCTGGCGACATATACGCTACCAAAGGCGGGCTGCAACCTTAATCGAACACATCACCGGGTCGAAAGAAACTTGCGTAATCTAATTGGCCAAAGATTGCCGGTATAGTTGAACCCCATCGTAATCGGAAACAAGTAATAGTGACAGCTCAAGCTCTTCAGATTCCGATGACAACAATGATGAGAAAGAAGAAAATTCCTCCGAGTTAGGGCCTTCTTCTTCAGATTCAGACACTGAAAGAACAGAATCCGAAAACCATGCGTCTTCTTCTAACCGCGAGGTCATCTACTTGCATGCGTTTAGTAACCTGCATACTTTTATTTTTCGGATTACTAACCCGACATCTTTCTTTCAGAGCGGGATAAGCGCCCAATGGCTAAGTTTCATTGGTGATGCAAATTGCCGCCCATTCAATCGCTAAGTTCAGATCGGCCGCCGTAGTTCCTCTCACCAAGAAAAGAGGTACGATCGGTATTTATATAAAATTCTGAATTACCGGATCGCTCAAAGGACCTTCTTCAACAGAAAACCCACAAAGCGTAACTCCGCCTCAAGAAAAAGTGTCCGCTAAGAGACCAAAATCTCAAAAGGTGCGACACCGATACCACCAAATCGGTATATAAAACAAGAAGCACTTGATCTTTTTCAAACTTTAACTACATTCAATCAGCTTTTTTCACTCATCGGAATCTATACTCCGTGATACTTCTCCCGCCCGTAAAAAGAAGGATGCAACTCGCCCTCCTCCGCCTCGCAAACACCACCAAATTTTCAATTCAAAGATGTAATCGGTTTTCTTAACCTTACTTGACAAGATTCATTCTAAATTACCGATCTTTTGTAACATCGATTCTTTCTTCAAGACATGTTCCAACCTCGCAGCCTGGCCAAGGCAACCGTGGTTTCTACGCAGGTCATTACCTATGATGGTAAAGACGACGAGCTCAACTTCGATCCGTCCAAAGATGGATCGCTCGACGACGAGCTCGATTTATCTTCACCGATCAGACTTCACCACCGCCACCGTCATTATTGATTCACCACCCAACACCCACTAAAAAGAATCGATTACCGGAGACCATCACCAAACTCAAAAGATGTGGAGCTGTTCACGATGAATCGCTTTCTTGGCTAACCCTTCGCCATCCGGGAAATAGCCGATTCCATCAAGGAAATCCTCCCGAAAGGTGTGGTTTCGCCATTCAAGGTGCCGCCCTAGAACATAAGAAAGCCGATTTTATGCAGCCTCGACCGCTCCATCGAGAGAGGCACTTAAAGATGCCGAGGGAGTCAAGGATCGGGTTCAGACGCCAACGCCAAAACGATAAACCCAAAAACTGAAATGTGAAGTTGAATCGCCAAGCTTGCCGCCTAAGGCAATTTCAAGGGTCAAGTCCTCGAGCTGAATTGGAAAAGCAAAGAAAGTCAAGTGGCGCTCTTTTCCGATTTCAAGAGACTAAATCGATGGCCAAAGAGCAAGATAAAGATGTTGAAGTCCTCGCGCTTAGCGGCATCGAGGCAAAAAGAAAATCCCGATTATACCGGGTTCAATTGAAGAGGACACCACCATCGCTAACTGTGTCCGGACACAATGACCAAAGGCAACTACCGTAATTTTTGAATTTCAGGACTAATTGGCCTACGAGCCAAATATTTATATGTATGGACCGGTTTGCACCGATCGAAAAACAATGTCCCATTCTCGCCTTTGGGCCAAAACGACAGGCCTTCACGCCTTTGTAATAACGCTTTTATTTAATCTTTCAAGTATGTCCATCTATAGGCGATTCCATTGAATCGGCTTTTACTTAACAAAGAACGTGTTAGTTAAAATTGACTCCATAGGCGATTCACGCGAATCGCTTTTAACAAATATCAACTCAAGCTCCAATCCAAACACTAGGATAATACTTTAAATATTTGGCATTAAGCGCCATCAAAACTTCTCCTCAAGCGCTTCCAAAATATAAGCATTTCCGTGGATAATCCGATTGACCCTAAACGGTCCCTCCCAATTTGGAGACCATTTCCGCATTTAGGATCTCTTGAACCAATCGGTAAAAACGCCTTCCATACTAGTTCTCCCACTTCAAAAGTTTTCGCACAACCTTCTTATTATAATGTCGAGCCACTCTTTGCTTATCCTGCTCAATATGCTCCAAAGCTCTTAACCGAATCGCCACCATATCATCCAAATTTTATCCACCATCGATTTTTATAATCAACGGCTTTCACGTTATTCTCGTTTCTTCAACCCTTGTAGATCCGATGATGGCTTCAACAGGTAGAACAGCCTCCTGCCCATACACCAGTTCAAACGGTGACACCTTTGTGGCCCCATGTTTAGCAATCCGATATGCCCATAGCGCATCTGCCAGAGTATTATGCCAACCCCGAGGTCTTTCATCGATTTTTCGCTTGATCAGCTTTATATAGCGCTTTTATTTGACGACTACCTTGGCCGTTAGCTTGAGCATAATACGCTAAGAGTTGATCGTCAGGATCCCTGTGTTTCGAAGGGAATCCTCGAATGCCTCGACATAAATATCGATCCTCGATCCACAGATAGTCCGAGGAATCCCAAATCGTAAATTATATGTTCTCCGACAAACTCGACGCTTCAAGAGCGCCACTTTCTCAACGGTACAGCTTCAACCCATTTAGTGAAATAATCCGCTGTTACCAAAATATACCGATGCCCTTGGATGAGGAAGGAAATATCTCTCCAATCATATCAATTCCCCATCCTCCTAAAGGCCACGGTTTCACGATCGGGTGTAATATCGATGCGCGATGCTGAATATTTGAATTTCGACAATCTTTGCAACCCTTGTAATACTTGAAACAATCTTCCACCATGGTTGGCCAAAATATCCCACGCGCTTTTAGCATCCATCTCATCTTATAAGCTGATTGATGTGTCCCGATAATCCTTCATGAACTTCTCCAATTGCTATCTTTAATGCCCTCTTCATTCAGCACTTAACCAATAAACCATGAAAACTCCGATAGTATAGTTTGTCACTTATTAAAACATACCTTTGAGCTCTCCTTTAAGCTTCCTATCGGCTCTTCCTCGGGATTTTTCAAATAACCGATAATTTCGCCGCCATCCTATCGAACCGGATTTTGATCGACAATCTCCAACTCCATGATCGGTAATTTGTAACCCGACGCTTCTTGAGCTAAGTCATTGGCTTCACAATTTTGTTCTCTAACATGATGAATTGTAAACATAGCAAAATACTTGGCCAAATCAGAAGCCCTTTCCAGATATTCTCAAAGATATTCACTGTGACAATCATATTTACCGATCATCCGAAAACTACCAACCGTGAATCTCCAAATACTTCCACGGCGATAGCACCACCGATCAACCATTCCAATCCATGAATCAAAGCCTCATACTCAACCCGATTGTTGGTCACCTAAAACCCATAGTGACGCCAAATCGGTAAGGAACACCAAGAGGGAGACAATAAAAATATCGATTCCACATCCTCTTTCACAAACCGATCCATCAAAGAACATTACCCAAGGCAAAAGTACGGATAGATTAACATCTTGATGGTGCGCAATAAAATCGGCTAATACCGCCTTGACGGCTTTAGGAGATTCAGTAGGTCGATCAAACTCGATGAGAGTGTATGCCCATTTACCGAAGTCTCCCTTGATGATTGGGGCATTGAGCATGTACTTAACCACATCGGTTTGGCATACAACTTTGCACTCAAATTTCAATAAATAATGTCTCAATTTGGTGCAAGCAAAGTATAAGCAAAGGCAATACTTTTCCACAACTGTATCGGGTTTCGTGATCCAAAGAATTTTCGCTCAAGTAAAAGATTGCACTCTTTTCCATCTACCTCCGGATCAAGATCGCCTCTAATGTATTTTCCGACACCGATAATATAGCTTTAAACGGCAAGTCGCCCTTTGAGCTATCGAATCGTGGATTTGTCAAATACTTTTGACATCATCGAATGCTTTCATTGCTCTCGTCCCCAAGACAAACATATCGGAATTCTTTAGCTTGAGCAACGGTAAAACGAATAATCCTCTCCGATAAATTTGAAATAAACCTCCTCAAATAATTAATTTTACCGATCGCTCTTGTAAACGAACCTTCAATCCGGAGGCTTGGTATTCAGATTGCCTTTACTCGATCAGGTGAACCTCAATCCTTTTTGATGCACCATAAATCCTGTGAACTTGCTTACCGATACCCCAAAAGCTCACTTCTTTGGATTCATCTTCATGCCATACTTCCTAAACCGATCCAAAACGGTTATAATATCGCCCAAGTGTCGCTCCTCCTCCCGATTTAATCACTACGCCATCGATATAAATTTCAACAAGTTTGCCAATTAAATCGTGGTAAATCAGGTTCATCCTCTTGATATGTAGCCCCAAAGACCGATCAGCCCAAAAGTCATCACTACCCACTCAAACAAGCCGATAGAACTGTGGCATCTAAACGCAGCTTTGCTCACATCTTCTTCACCATAAAGATCTGATTGTAACCAAAGATTGCCATCTAGGAAACTAATAACCGATTTCAAGCAAAGATCAATTAATCGATCGGCGATCGCATCGGATATTCGCCTTTGTACGCCGCTTATTCAAACTCCAAAATCGATACACACCCAAATTTTATCGTAATCCTTTTTACCCATCGCACGATGTTAGAAACCAATCGGCATATTTGCATGGTCAATAAACTTTATGGCCCAACAATCTCTCGAATTTCGCCTTTACTTGATCATAAATCTTCCAACTAATCTTCCTTGGTGATTGTTTCACCGTCAAACCCAGTGTTTCATCTTGATCCTATGCTCACCTATGGATCGGTCTAAACCAGCATCTCGTGATATTCCTGTGCAAAGCAATCAACCCGATCCTTGAGTATTTGAATGTCGATCTTTGTACTCCCGCCGTAATGCCATCGATGTAAGGGCCTCTTTACCATCGATCCAATATCGACTTTTTCAAGCTCATCACCGATATAAACTCGCCCATCTTATACACTACTCGCCTAGTGCCGCTGTTCCCATAAAACCCTCATGTCCTTGAGTCACCGATCAAGGCTTCCAATGTCGCTATTTGAAGCCGCCTTGCTAAATCGAGAAAATCGCAATCGCCCGAGGTTTTCCCGATAATGCCTCCAAGTTATCATGTATTTCGCGCAATCGGCTTCGCCGCCGTGACTCTCCTTGACCACTTTATTTGTTCACCAATCCATTGTGATCAAAAGTCGATGCAACGTTGACGGAGATGCAGCTGGTGTGTATCCGCCTCTTCCCAAGAGCACATTGTAATTTCCTTCTTCGACATACAAAAGGCCGCGGGATTGTCTTACTTCCAACAAATAATTCCACCACCGTAACCCCTTTGGCCTTGGCCGGGTTTCCGCTGAAGCCACTCAACACCATATTTGTTTTGACCAAATCTTCCGTTGATTTACCGATTTTATGCATACGTAATATGGCATCAAATTAATCTGCTGCACCACGCCAACCATCATCCTTGAAATCGGTTTTCCATTCATGTATCCCATAATAAACAACGGCTTGAGATGTAATCGAATTCTCTCCGTTTCTTAAAATAGTAACTTCGCTACCACCACTAGCTTCGCACCGCCTCCTCGAATCCCACATGAATTCTCGAGGCAGATACAAACCATATTGGTGGCCACCGATACTTCATCGATCCTTTTCAATAATAATAATGATCTCAACTTGGGCCTCCATTCCTCGCTGCTCCCTAGCCTGTTTATCGGCTTTACTTGCTCCAAAAGAGCATCTCTAAACTTCTCACCGCCTCTTTGATTTCAGCGCGTCTCATCCGCCGCAAACTGCCGCTTTTGGGACCTAGTGATCCCACTCGGCACTATCAAGCAAATGCATCTTGGGAGGCCGATGCACATTAGTATTTGTATCTATCGGCTTTTCTCGCCTCTTTGCTTGGAAACACAAGTCGATCTTTACCGATATCCGCTGGTGGAACAAAGGCGTGATTCATCTGCGCTCTCCGTAGTAGGTAATGACATCCTCCTCCCAAAGAATATCGGAAAAAGGGCACCCTGCTCCATCTCCCATCCTTGGTCTTCGAGTCCCTATGGACCGATTCGAACATTTACCTTGCCGCCCTCGCGAGGAGTCTCTTTAGCCATCCGATCATATTTCTTCAAGAATCGTCAAAGGTCGGCTTTGGCTTCGCTTTTAATTATCGGATTACGATCCTCTACCGCTTCACCTCGCGCCATTCTCCGCTTTTCACGTGCCACGGTTTGATGATCGGAATTGTAACTCGGCTTCTCCTCGCACCAACATCCTCTTGACCCAACGAGTACCTTAAACCGATTTGAGCTCAAGGGTTCATCGGCCTTCCTCTTAGCATCCACCATTCCAACAAAACCGAAAGTGCCCGCTGATCGCTTTTTGTACAACTTGCTTAAACACGCTTGCACTCTGCTGGTAGCATGTGAGTAGGAATTGTGCCACTTGCAGATTTACGCTTGTTTAGCTCCTCGAGTGGTGGAATAACGCCCTCGCTTGAGCCGAATCTGTTTTTCTCGCAACAAGTGATCGAAAATCCGATCACATTTGGAGGTATCAAAAGAATACTTGCCCTTCTCGACCCTTCGCTTAATCCACCCTAACTCAATTCCTTCTTGTTAGTCACCCACTGCAACATAAGCACCGACTTCATCAAGATTTAATCATCGAACTTTCTATATCTTCTGCTTCAACAATATTGACAAATTTTATCTTTGCTCCTATTGTTATTGTTGTTGTTCCGATAATCTTTCCGACCGGTAGGAGCTATCTCAAAATCGGCTTTCATAAAGCGCAATCTTATGGGCCGTGGATATGTCCGCAAACTCTTGGTTGCCCACTTTTTTCTCGACAATGTAGTAGGCCCTTGAAAGCCAATTTCGCCAACTCATTATCGGGCAAAGGAAAGGCTATAGCACCGATTCTCACTTCTCCGAACCGCGAAATAATCATTTACCGATTCACCAAATTTCGCGCTGATCATCATGATGTCGGTAATCCTTGCTTCATTCTCCCTAATAAAAGTACTATGGAACTTCTTCTCCGATCCGGTCATGACGTAACGTTAGGGGAAGTGATGTAAACCATTGAAAGTCGATCCCGATAGCGACAACGGAACAATCGGCATTTGAGAGTATCTCTAGATGTCCGCCAAGACAAAGGCAAGAAACTCGATGATATGCTCGCTTGAGGTGTGATCGCCCCACTAAATTTGGCATTTGCAAAATCAGAACGCGATATTTATGCGGATACTGTTTCATTAAAAGCCGATGGATACGCAGATAATCGTAATGCGGGCGATTTTAGGCATGTTAAACCCGCATTGCTTCATCATGCTATAGACTAAATTCTGGTCATATCTTCTAGATTTTCATTGAATCTGTGGTTAATCGCCGATATACCGTTCCGGACCGACTATAGCCCGACATCCGATAGCATTTGAATCGAGTTGGATTGATAGCCACCGGAGGAGTCGATCGAGAGGTCCCCGCATGTGATGTCCCCGGCCGAGTGTAAGGGTGATTCATCCCCGGCGAAAATTCGATTCACCACCAAGTGCTTGTCCACCATGATGTGGTGCAAAGATCGTTCCCTCCTCGACGATAAGCGCCCAAGACCGATGATTGGTCAAGCATCGATCGTAAACTCAATTGTTGATCTCGATCTCTTATTATTTCGAATAGTCCCCAACAACAAAGGATCTCCAATGGAAGTCTTGGTAACCCCGCCGCCACGGGTTTTTCGATAGCCGCTAACATTCTCTTCTTGTTTTCTTCATGGATCTCCGCGAGCCTATCCTTAATCTCCTTTTTCGCCTCGGCTCACTTATCAAACGTTATCGCCAAATAGCTGGTTTAGTGCTTCCAGAGCCGCCAGATCGAACGCCATCTTTTGCTGAATTTGATTCTTGGGGTCCCACCGAAGGTAGCAAAAGTGTGTTGACACGAAAAACGTGAACACACGCGCATAGGCGCCGATTCGTTGATCGCGCTGCAACTCGCATTAAGCGTACAATTGATTTGACTCAGAAATCAATAAGGTGAAAATTATCAAGATATAGACCTAATCGGCTTTTGAGATAGCCTGATCAGATTTATTGTAATCGGCTTATACAATAGCTCGATTACAAGATCTATCGTTATAAATCCGATAAAGCAATAAAGATAAATCACTTAATCTTAAATTTCTTGTTCTTTTTCTTTTTTGTATTTTTATAATAATATTAGTGATAAGCCTTCAACCGTAATATTAGACTAAACCAATGATGATTGAATAGATTGGTCAAAGCCAAGAAGATTCAAATCTAGATCTCGGTATAAACCGATAAACCGATTCGAGGTTTTAAAACTAATAGGTAAAACAATACTAATCGGCAAATATTTAAGCATACAAACTCCTAAACGAGACGCACGCAAGATCGATTAACGAGGCAAATGATGTATCGATTTGAGTAGAAAGCATACAAAAATACTTGATAATCGGTATTGCAGTGATAAACACACATTACGATCGATTAAACCGAGATAAAGGTAATATGCGAACATGTTAAAGATCGGTAAACCCGAGACAGCCTAACATGATTTGTATACATGAGGTCAAGATGATGCACCATGCATACGGGTACAAGGAGAGAATCGATTATCTCATCGAGATAGCTCTACCTTGTTGAAGCCTCTCGACTAAGTCGATCGGGTTCGGAAAAGGTTTTGGTGTTTTTGGTTGTCGATTGATTCTTTTCACGAGGCTCTAAATCTTATTTATACTATTACAATATCGATACCGATATTTAACTGTCCTCGGTCATGCCTCCGATCGGATCAGATTCCTCAAGTCTTGTCTTCATCGCTTCTTCGCCATGTACTCTTTCCTTCATCAACAAGGCCCAAACCGATTCAGCCCAAAGATATTTCAACATATTCGCCCTTTTCTAATATCCGATTTTCGCCAAATTTGGGTGTCAACAAGTAGCTATCAATTAAGCGCTATCGATTTCGTCGCCGAGTGGATGAGGCCCAAACCCCAAAGAAGACAGACACTTTCGAGTAATCGACAATGTACTTTGATGGTTTCTCATGCTCGCCGCTGGGCCGATTTTGCTCATATCGCCGACCGAGAAAAAGCTGCGCCACGCGCTCCGAATATTGTTCCTCGTCAAGAATAACGCCGCCGGTACGAGGCACTCATCCATCGGGCTTCGCCGCCATCTCGCTGGTGTCAGCGTTAATGGTGCGCGATTCACAACTCGTGGTCAATCAAGTCCAAAAGGAGTGGTCTTGTATTACGACAAGATGGCGCCTATTGCCGAGGTTCAAAACTAGAAGACAAATTCGACGGTTTGAGCTTACTCACGCGTGCTCCACCGCGACAATGAAGCAATGGACGAGCTAGCGCTGATGGGATCCACTCGAGCTCGTCCCGAGGTGGTTTGGCCCAGAGCTACGCAAGACCGCCTATCAAGCTAACATCCGTGATCGGGAGAAGAACAAGAGAAGGTATGAACCCGAGGAGAGGTATTTATGATGAACCCGGTGGACTCAATTTTATTTAGATTATCTTCTTCATGATGAGCTACCCAAGATCGGGTTTCAGCCGAGTGTATCACACGCCGGAGCAAGAGTTACAAGGTGGTCGGGACGAAGCCGTAAAAAGCGCTCCGGTACTACGCTGCATATCTCGAAAGGTGAAGGCGTAGATCTCGCTCAATGAAATCCACTGGAGAGTGCGGCACCACGCTGCTGCTAGCACCTCGTGGGCAAAGCTTATCGGCAAGGATTTTTCTGGCGAATCGTCGCCAGATGCGAAGAAATAGTACGCAGATGATGACGGTGTCGCTGTGACGCACAGCATTCACTACCTACTAAGATTTACGTAGACGATTCCATCTCTCGCCCTTCGCCGCTTGGAACTGGATATGGTAGGTCCCCTCAAGCGAGCGCAGCGGGTTCACCCATCTCTTCGCCGCCATCGCATAAGTTTACTGCGGATTGAAGCCTGCCGTTCGTTGCTATCACGGCGCGCCAAAGCATGCGAAGTTCTTCCCGGACATCAAGCAGCGCTTTTGGCATACCTAATCGTGATCATCACCGGCAATGGCGCCAGCCCAAGAGCAGCGAAGTTTCAAGAATGGGGCGAGGAGTCGGGCATTAAGATCTCGCTTGCATCGCTGGCCCACCCGAGGAGCAACACGCAAGTCGAAAGGCCGCCAATGGATTGGTACTACAAGGGCTCAAAGCCAGGATTTTCGATCACCTAAAACCGTGACGCCACGCGGCTGGGTTAAGGTCTTGCAGGCTCAGGTTCACACGTGATAACCCAAGCCGAGCCACCGGGCGCATAACCTTTTCCTTGTCTACGGCTCCAAAGGTCCTCCCAACTGAATTGAAGTTTCGTCCCTACTGGTTGCCGGACACAACGATAATCACCGGATGAGACAAGGCGTGAAGACCCTCGATCGATTTGAGGAAGCCAGTAAGCAAAGATTGATCCAATGGGCAAGTACCACATCAGGCTTACGTCGCTACCACCATCACGAACGCACGGGCCGCATTCTCCAAGGAGATCCGGTCCTTCAAGGAATCGGCACGAGCATAAACTCTCCCCACTGGGAAGGCTTCTATGCGATCGCCGAGGTGACCTACCGGGGCTTATCGCCACAACGCCAAGATGGATCTCAAGTGCCCAACACCGAACATCGAGCGCCTACGTTGTTTTTTCCCTTAGTTCGTGGTATTCAAGCAAAGATTATGCATCTCGCTTCTTGATGACTTGCTACTTGGCCAAAAACGCACCAAGCAAAGAAGTCGAGGGTTACACTAAATAGTGAAAAGGAGTCAACCGCACCTCTATCTCTTCAATAAAGTTGTTTTCTCTCTACATGTGTTGATCGTGATTCGAGTATTATAAAAATTCTTGAGTAGTGGCTAAACATGTCCCAAAGGACAAGATTTAGCTATCTGCAGCTTGCAGAGGAAAGCTTGCCGCCACCTCCTAGCACCTCTGGGTTGGACCACGCATGGATGCGTGATTCATGAAAAAGGATAAAACGAATTATTCGGATAGTTTGGATCACCAAGATTGGGGATCAACCAAAAGCTTTTTTCCCGGCCGCCAATTACCTTCCAACTTTGCCAACTTCTCAAATGGAATGGCCTTCCCCGAGGGGCAACCCCTCCTCCCGAAAGCAAACCCATTCCTTAACGGGTTCGGCAATCAGGGGGAAGTTTCCCTGAGGCCGGGCCAGCCAGTTTTGGCGCTTCCCGTGGCCTTATGGCCGAAGGGCCCAAGACGGAAACCATGACATCGCTGCTCCCCTATAAAGGGCACCAAAGTATTCGGAATATTTCTTCGCCAGGACCCGGCCCAAAAGGTTTCGCCCAACCACCGGGCGGCCATATTAGGGTCGGGTTTCATGAGGTTGGCCAAAGGGAAAGGCCGGCCCGGAAAGTTTTCCCCCATCGATTCGCCCGAGTTCCCTTGGGGTTCCCCTTCCTTTTTGGCTGGCCTGTTGAGCACTCGGGACGGCAAATTTGGAAGTCCTTAACCAAGGAAGGCACCCTTTAAGAATTTAACATTTCGGGTTTAAAAACCCTTGGTTTGGGGGATCTTCCCATACGGGGCAAGAATCCTGCCTTTTGGACCGGATTCCGCGAATTGTGCTTGGGGCAAAAACCGGTTTCCGAACTCCTTCGCAACCCGCTTTTCAATCGCCCCGGGCCCCCATCTCGGCGTTTGCCTTCTCCTTATGGGCTGGATAGAAGGGAAGTTAATACCCCTCCGCCAGGAAGAGGTTCGAGGAAAAAAGAAGTTCTTCCTTGGTTTTTCACCCGTTGAGGCCAAGGATACTTTGGGCCTCCCGGGGGGCCTGGGGTTGGCCGAACCCTGAAAGCCCTTTTTTGGAATTTTCGAAGGGTGGAATGTTTTTTCCCCAAATTGGAATCCCGCCCAAGCAGCTTTGGGGATTTCCTTGGGGATTGGGGTTTAGGGGAAAGGCCAAAGTCCCGTGGGGGCAACCCCAAAGCCTTGGCGTAATGTCTATTAAAATGGGTTTTCAAGGAAACCAAACCCCGTAAAATGAACATCGAAAGGGAACAAGGAAGGCCGGCCACAAGGAAGAAATTGGACCACCATTTTCCTTGGGAACTTCAGCCCGAGCCAAACTCCGGGGGGCCCCGGAGCCAGGTTTTTGCCCCCCCTCCTTTGGGTTCCCCACTTTGGGCCTGGCCTGGGGTGGGGAAGGCGGGCCAATTGGGCGGGCGGCGCAAAAGCGGAAGAACCCTCATTATCGAAGCCCGATCCCTTGAAAGGTGCCCCTTGCCTTTCTTCCATTGACAATGGGCGAGCACTCCCGGGAGGCTTGCGGAGGCCCCCTGGGGGAAGCCTTAACCGGGGGGGAGAAGGTTTTCACGCCTCGCCGCCAACATTTCTAGCCCTACTCAAAAAACCATGTTGAGTTGGGAGGAGGATTTCCTTAAACTTGGCCAAAATCCTTTGTTAAAGGGCCGGCCTTCCTTAATTTTTTCCCGGTCGGAGCAAAAGGGCTCGCCCTTTGGGAGGAACCCTTCGGGAAGGGCCCTTCGGCTTTCCATGGCCCGGAGGGGACCAAAGGCAAAGGCCTTCCTTGTGGGCTGAATCCTTGGGATGTTCCCAATACCCCATCCGGACCCGGCAGACGGCCTCCCAAAAGCCCAAGGTTTTCCCCTTGGCCTTCCCCTTTTCCCCCAAGGTTAGAAAGCCAGAATTGGATGGGGCCATTTTCACGGAGAAGGAAAAGATTTGGGGAGTTGGCCAAAAAAGAAACCAAGAAAAGGTTTGGTTGGAAGTTTAAACCAAATCGAATTTTTTTTAACCCCGGGAATTGGGTCCTGCCCCGCCAAACCGCCACTTTGGGGAATTGGGGTCCGTTGGGAAAAGGGTTTTTGGAGGAAGGAAAAGGGGAAAATTCCCCTAAAATTGGGGGGCAAACCCCAAAAGGGACCCCTTAACAAGCTTAAAGAAAACGGCGAATTGAAAAATGGAGTTGGGTTCAAGGTAAATCTCAACCCCCTAAAAAAAAATTTCAAAGAAAGGGGGCAAGGAAACCCGGCCAAGGGGGGAAGAAAGATTCAAACCACCACCTTCCAAAGGGCGGGCCAGATACCCGCAAATACCCGCAAAAATTCGGAAGGGGAGCCCCAAAGGCCAGCGACCTTGCCGGGTTGGGGACTTCCACCCATCCTTCCCGGCCAAGAGCCTGGGTTTAAGGGAAGGCCGGACCATTCGAAACCCAAACGCAAGGTTACGATGGAAGAACCCAAGGCGGGCTTAAATCCCAAGAAGGCCAACCAGATTGCAAAAAGGGGCCAAGGTAACCTCCTTCGTCTCCCGGGCCGGGCATTTGGTATTCCAAATTGGGCGTTGTTTTGCATTCTTTTTGGCCTTTAATCTTTTTCGGATTCGGTTTGCGAAAGGGCCCAAGAATCCACTCTAAAGCCGGGGTTCCCAGGACGCCCCCGTTCCTCTAGGAAGGCCCGGAACAGTAGGGCTACCCATGGTTTGGTCGGATTGGAAAGACCAAAATTCGCAAGAAAGGGTTGGATTTCAAATCCCAAGGTAAAATTAGGTTCCTCAAAAGTCCTTTGTTCAAAGGGGCATTACCTCATATTTATTTTTCCCCAGCAAAAAAGGGACAATCGGGAGAGGGCCTCGCCGTTGGCCCTTTGAGGAACCAAAAAAAAGGCCTTAAGGGAGGGGTTTCCTTCCCCTGGAGGGGGCCCGAACCAAAACCCTTTGGGGGAAGACCTTTTGGAAGTCGGGAAAATTCCACCGGGCGGTAACCCCCTTGGACCCTTCAAGATTTCCGGCTGGCCGGGTTTTCCCAAAACCCTCCGGCCTTCAAAGGCTTTTTGGGCTTTTGGGGAAGGTTCCCGCTTTCTCCTCAAGGGGTTCATGGACCCGCCTTGACTTTCCGAGGGGTTTTGCCGGGAGAAGGAGGAAAATTTTGGGAGTGCCCGAAAGAAGGAAACTCCCGGCCGGGTCAAAGAAAACTCACCCTCCGATTTCTTTTTTAACGGCAAGTTCAAGGGCCCCAACCCGGGCATTTCCGCTTCAAACCAAAGGAAAACCCGGGTTGAGGGGAAATGGGCCGGATCCGCCCGGGAAACCAACGCTACCCCGTTGGAAAAGGGCGGAAAACCTTCCCGCCCCAAGGGTTGGCAAACCCGAGGGCGACCCCAACCAAAGTAAACCGCCAAGGCCAAGTGTTAAAATGGGGCCAACCGGGTGCAAACCCGGAGGGTTTATCAAGGCCCGGGAAAAAAAAATATTTCAAAGAACCCCTTGGGGTCCCGCCAACTTTGGCCAAGGTTGGGGTTGATGGAAATTTGGGCCCAATTTCACGAAGCTCCAAAGGCCGCCATTTTTCCCGGCGCTTGTCGATCATGATGTGGTGCAAGCGTTGGTTCCCTCTGACGATCGCCCCAGACCGATGATTGGTCAAGCATCGATCGTGCGAATTTTGATCGATCTCTTATTATTTCAGAATAGTCCCGTCAAGGTGGATCTCAATGGAAGTCTTGGTAACTTTGGCGCTCCGGGTTTTCGATAGCGATTAACATTCTCTTCTTGTTTTCTTCATGGATCTCCATGAGCCTATCCTTAATCTCCTTTTTACGCTCGGCTCGGCTCATCAAGCGTTCTTTCGCGGCGTGCTAGTGCTTCGAGCCGCCTCGGTATCGAAGCGTCATCTTTTGCTGAATTTGATTCTTGGGGTCCCAAGGCGTGCCAAAAGTGTGTTGACACGGCGTGAACACCGTGCATAAGCGTCGATTCGATGATCGGCGTTGCAACTCGGACCAAGCGTGCCAATTGATTTGACACGTAAATCAATAAGGTGAAAATTATCGATAATATAGACCTAATCGGCTTTTGAGATAGCGGATCGTTTATTTAATCGGCATACAATAGCTCGATTACAAGATCTATCGGTTATAAATCCGATAAAGCAATAAAGATAAATCACTTAATCTTAAATTTCTTGTTCCTTTTCTTTTTTGTATTTTTTATAATAATATTAGTGATAAGCCTTCGAACCAGAATATTAGACTAAACCAAGGGACAGATTGAATAGATTGGTCGGGCCAAGACAGTATTCAAATCTAGATCAGGTATAAAGCGATAAAGCGATCGAGGTTTTAAAACTAATAGGGTAAAACAATACTAATCGGCAAATATTTAAGCATACAAACTCCTAAGCGAGGCCGCATAAAGATCGATTTAAGGGCGATCCATGTATCAGTTGAGTAGAAAGCATACAAAAATACTTGATAATCGGTATTGCGGGATAAACACACTTCGGTCGATTAAGCGAGGCGATTGCAATATCGAGAACATGTTAAAGATCGGTAAATCCGAGGCGATCTAACATGATTTGTATACATGAGGTCAAGATGATGCAGCCATGCATACGAGGTACAAGGAAGAATCGATTATCTCATCGAGATAGCTCTACTGCGTTTGAAGCCTCTCGCGAAATCGTCGGGTTCGGAAAAGGTTTTGTGTTTTTGGTTGTCGATTGGATTCTTTTCTCGAGGCTCTAAATCTCTATTTATACTATTACAATATCGATACCGTCTGAAGCATTCTGGGTCATGCCTCCGATCGGATCGTATCTCCCAGTCTTGTCTTCATCGGCTTCTTCGTCATGTACTCTTTCCTTCATCAACAAGGCCCAAATCCGATTCAGCCCGGTATATTTCAACATATTGGCCTTTTGAATATCCGATTTTACGCCAAATTTGGGTGTCAACAAGTAGCTATCAAATCTCAGCGTTGGTGACTTATCGCCAGTGGATGAAGCCCAAACCGTGACGAGGACACTCTCGTCTTGGACAATGTCTTTGATGGTTTCCTCATGCTTTCGGTATTGTGAGCTGGATTTTGCTCATATCCATTGGAGAAAAGCTGCGTCGTCCTCGAATATTGTTCCTGTCGACACGCTTCGCCATACGAGGCACTCATCCACAGCCAGCGTCGCCATCTCGCTTAGTGTCGGCGGTTAATGGTCTTGAGGATTCACAACTCGTGGTCAATCAAGTCCAAAGGTGGTCTTGTATTGGCGGCAACATACGACCTATTGCGGGAGGTTCGAAAACTAGAAGACAAATTGACGGTTTGGAGCTTACTCACGTGCTCACGCGACAATGAAGCGCGAACGAGCTAAGCGGATGGGATCCACTCGAGCTCTGGTCGAGTGGTGTTTTAAATCCGAGCTACGCGCCGTCTATCAAGCTAACATCGCATCGGAGAAGAACAAGAAAGCGAGAACGAAGCGGTATTTATGATGAACCACAGGTGGACTCGCCTTATTTAGATTATCTTCTTCATGATGAGCTACCGAAGATCGAAGCCTAGCGAGTGTATCTGCGCGAACAAAGTTACAAAAGGTGTGTGGGGCGAGCTTTTGAGCGTTCAGGTACTAAGCGTTAGCATATCGGCGGGAAAGAATCGCTCAATGAAATCCACTCGGGAGTCACGGGCACTGCGGTGCTAGCACCGTGGGCAAAGCTTATCGGCAAGGATTTTTACGGCAACGGTATCACGCAGATCACGGAAGAAATAATGGAATGTGGCGTATGCGGATTTTCGCGCAGCGATTCACATCTGGCTCAAGATTCTGAGCGATTCGATCTCTTGGCCCTTCGCCGTTTGGAATCTGGACATGGTAGGCCTCTCAAGCGGCGCAAAGCGGGTTCACCCATCTCTTAAATCGCCATCGACAAGTTTACCAAGTGGATTGAAGCCAAGCGGTTCTTTGTTATCCGCAATGACCAAAGCATGCGAGTTCTTGGGACATCGTTGTGCGTTTGGCATACCTAATCGCATCATCACCGACAATGGCGTTCAGTTCAAAACGGCGAGTTTCAAGAATGGGGCGGTGGGCATTAAGATCTGCTATGCATCGTTGGCCCCGAACAGCGGCCAAGTCGGCGCGCCAATGGATTAGTACTACAAGGGCTCAAAGCCAGGATTTTCGATCACCTAAAACCGTCATCGCGCTGGTTGAGAGTTGCCCTCTGTGCTCACGGGCGCAGGACAACTAAAGCCGAACCTTGGCGGACACCCTTTCCTTGTCTCGCTCGGCGGTCCTCCCAGCTGAATTGAAGTTTGGTCCCACGGGTTGCGGACAGCGATAACGGTCGGATGAGGCAAAGGCGTGAAGACCTCGATCGACTTGAGGAAGCGAGCGGCATTGATCGGTCGGCAAAGTACCAGCGGGCCTCGTCGCTACCATCGGTATAGCGTCTGAGGCCGTGCATTCTCAAGGAGATCTGGTCCTTGAAGGAATCGAAGCACGAGCATAAACTCTCCCACTCTGGGAAGGCCCTATCGATCGCTGAGGTGACCCATGGGGGCTTATCGGCTAGCGAAGATGGATCTGAAGTGCCCAACACGGAACATCGGCGCTCGTTGTTTTCCCTTAGTTAGGTGTATTCAAGCAGCATTGCGTACTCGGTTTCCTTCTTTTGACTTGCTACTTGGCGTAAGCGACCAGCGATGAAGTCGAGGCACTAAATAGTGTGCGGTCAACGCACCCTATCTCTTCAATAAAGTTGTTTTCTCTACATGTGTTGATCGCATTCGAGTATTATAAAAATTCTTGAGTAGTGGCGCAACATGTCGGTGACAAGATTTAGCTACTCCTGATTCGAGAGGAAAATAGCGCTACCTCCTAGCACTTTCGGGGTTGGACCGATCGGCGGATCGTATCATGAAAAAGGATAAAGCGAATTATTGGATAGTTTGGATCACGGTGATTGGGGATCAACCAACTTTTATTCGGCGCAATTACAAGTCCAAGCGACCAACTATACGCGGCGGTCGGATGAACCTCCCGATGGGGCCTGACCTCCTCCTCGAGCAACAAACCCATCCTTAGCACCGCAATCTAGGCGTGGGAAGTTTGACCGCAATGGCGAGGCCTTGGCGGTGCATGTTATGCGGCCTCCGGGTGAAGACCTTGATCCGCTCGGGAAGGCGTCGAGGCGGAAACCGAGTCGAGGATCGTTAGGCTCCTCGTGCGGATAAAGGCATTCAAATATCGGAGTGATTCCGTCGAGGACCGGCGAATTCTGCGCAACCGGTCGGACAAGGCATATTAGTCGGGTTTCGGTGAGGTTGAGCGGGAAAGCGATCGGAAAAATTACCTTCAACGCGCGACTCCTCGGCTCGAGCATTGGCAGTGGACTTCCTCCTCCGATGCTTTATGCCTCGCCTCAGCTGCCTCGGACGGCAAATATTGAAGATCATTACCAATGGAGCATCCTTTTAGAGATTTAACACAGGTGGGGTTTATACCTTGGTTTGCGTTGGACTCTTCCCGTGGCGGAGCGGAGTTCTATGACCTCGCGGTGCAGTTCTTGATCCGATCGCGATATTGTCGTTTGGTGGCATCTGCTCGTTGTCGAACTCATCGCCGTTTTCAACTGCCTACCGTCCTCTCCATGCATCGGGTTTTCTTTGACCTCTCCTTCATCTGTGTATGGAGAAGGGAGGGAGATTAGTGGGATTCCTCTGCATGCGGGATAGAGGTTGGAAAAAAGTTCTACCTTGTATATTTCAGCTGGATTGCGGTTACTTGGTCTAGGACCTCCCACTCTTGACCTCTGCCGTCGTCGACCTCGTAGCCCTCCATTTCTTTCCGCCACTTCAATGGAAGGGTGGAATGTGTGCTGGCGGCGTGGAATCTCCTCGATCTCGGCTCAGCTAGGCTGGGCTGGAGCTTTCCCCTTGAGCGAGATTGGCGGCTAGTGGCGGAGGGCGAGTCTGGTGGCCTGATGGGCGAGCGAGTCATGGCGCTTGGCGGCTCGTCGTCATTCATAGGTTTTAAAGCACCGAAGCCGTTCAACATGCACATGCATGTCTCCACACTATGAAGTTATGGCGTCACGAAGGAGTACAGTGTGGGGACATATTCTTCTTGAACTTCATGCGAACCACTCGGGCCGAGCAGCAGTTTCTTCGCCCTGCGGCCTTTGGGTGGTGGCGGTGAGTGGAGGCTCTGTGGCTGCGAGGCTCGGCGGCGACAAATCATTAGGCGGCGGCGCAAAGCGGGACAGTATCTTCCTCATCATCGTATTCGTCCGAGTCCTTGAGGTGTCCCCTTGCCTTTCTTGGCGGATGAGCACTCGTTGAGCACTTTCGGCGGGGCGCTCGGCGCCTCCTTGTGGGGTGGAGCTTCGGAACCGGGGGAGGAGAAGAAGGCCCACAGCGCATCAAATTACATTAACTCTAGCCCTACATCAAAAACCACGGTTGAGTTGAGGAGGATCTTCTCCTTACCTTGGTGGCAAGAATCCCAGATGATATGGGCGGGCATTCAGCGGAATTATTTCGTGCGAGAAAAGCTGAACCACTGGTGAGGATCTCCTTACATGCAAGGCCCTTTGGTTTCTCGAGTGGCGTCTGGAGCCCAGTACTCAAAGGCAAGATCGCCCTCTCCTTGATGGGCTGGATCTGGCGTTGGTATAGTTCCACTACCCCAATACCGGTCGCCCGCGGACTCAGCTCTGGGAAGAACAAAAGTTCCTTCCTTGCTTCCCGTCATCGTGGAGAAGACCGGGAGGGATGGGTGTGGGGCACTTTGGGAGAAGGAAGGAGGCGGGAGTTGGCACAATAGAACCACTCGAGTGCCGACCTTTGTTGGAAGTTTTCAGCGAAGATCGAAATAGTACTTTTAACCCCTTCCAATTGGAATCCAGCGCACTGCAGCTTTGGGATTGTCCTTGTTGGGATAGGGTTTGAAGAAAGGAATCTAAAAAGATCGAAGTGGGGAGCAACCCCAAATAGACCTCCACGGGCGTGAATGAAAATCGTGATATGAAAAATGGAGTTGGATTCAAGTGTGAAATCTCAACCCCGTAAAAATGAAGGAACCCGAAGAAGAGGAGCAAGGAAGGCGAAGCCACGGAGGAAGAGATTCGAAGACCACCACCTCGTCGAGCGAGGGGTGGGGCAGACTCACGGCGGCATGGCGCAAGACAACACTCTTGGAGGAGCACGCCGAGAGACCAGCTTTGTAGCCTCCGTTCGGTTGTGATGGACTTCACCCTCCTTCCGCTCTTAGCAGCCTTGGGGGTGGAGGGAAGGCGGAACCATTCTTGATCGGAGGCGGTGGCGGAGGTAGCGATGAAGAACCCTAGCGGCGGAGCTTCTTGAAGAAAGCCAGCAGACTAAGCGAAAAGCAAGCAAGGTGAACCCGTTTCGTTCTCTGTTCGGACTTGTATCAATGGGCGAGTTTAGCATTACAGGCGGGCCTAGGTCTAGTGTCGGATCGGCCTTTCATGAGGGCCGATAATCACTTTCGGCTGCTCGAGTGGTTCCCCAAGAGGTTTGCGTTCTGTGTTGCCTGTCTAGGGCGGACGAGCCTAGCTACTCGCATGAAGTATTCTGCGGATTCGAGACCAAATCGCGAATGGCGTTGGATTCAAGATCGAGCGAAGACATTAGGTTCCTCAAAAGTCCTTTGTTCAAAGGGCACTTAGGCTGATTACATATTTTTCAGCACTGACACATCGAGCTAGGGCTCGTCGGCTGCTTCGGAGGAACAAAAAAAGGCCTTACGAGGGAGAGCTTAGTACCCCCATCGGCCGAGGCGGCGACAGTCGTCCTTGAGGGAAGCGCACCTTGTGGGCTGCGGAATCCCGGATCAGAACCTAATGGATTCCTCTGCGCGGACTTCCGCCTTCGCTAAGCGAAGTCCTCCCAAAACTTCGTCCTCGAAGGCTTTGCGGCGGCCTTGGCGGCGCCTTCTCCCTCGCGTGGGCCTCATCGACCCATGATATCATCTCAAGATGTTGGCCATTGCTCTTGCGTGGAGAGAGGAGGAAAGATTTTTGGGAGTAGCGAAAAGAGAGACTCAAGAACTTCGAAGGTGGTGGTGAAGTAATACTCGTACAGGATTTCTTTTATACGAAGGAAGTTCAAGAATTGGCGCTGGCGATCCGTTTCAAACTGATGAAACCATCGTAGTGATGGGGCCGGAAGTGAGGCGGATCCGGTTTCGGCGAAACTGCAGCGCCCTCGGCGATGTGAAAAAGAAGCGGCAACCGCCTCCCCTAATTGGGCTTGGGCTAAAACTGCAGGCGACCCCTTAGCGAGGCTTTACGAACACTGCCCGGCGACAATGTGTTAAATCGAGCCTAACTCGGCCTCGGTGCACCACAGAGGGCATATCACGGCTGCCAAAATTAAAAATATTTCACGGCATACCCATAGAGTCACTAGCCAACTTTAACGCTCAAGGTTGGGTGTTGATGAAATTTGGATTCAATTTCTTGGCGTATGCCTTCATAAGGTGCCGATTGTATCTTGCGGATACAAATATCTCTCGGCAAAATCGCGTCCAATCGGTATGCCTCCAAAGGCCTATCTGATCCTTGCCATGGTGGGACAGATACCACCGTGAAAGGTGTGCCCCATGTTGGGCCAAGAGCTGGTTCTTACAAGTTAAGGCGGGCACGATGTCGATATTCCTAAAGCCTAAGTTCTGACATCTTTGCAAGGCGAAGCTGTAATGGCGTGGCAAAGCATGCCCAAAGGCAGACCAATGGCGCTCTTGTATTGCAAGTGGGTGCCGGGCGAATCCTCCTATCGAAATAACGTGTCCAGCGGGCGAAAATTGGAGTTGGTATTGCCAAATCTAGGCGTTGTTTTGACATAAAAACTTAAAATTTCTTGAGTCCTTTACATCTCTTTTCAGATTACGGAGATTTAAGCGGAACGATCGGCTAAGCATCGACTCGATCGTAAAGCACTCGAGACTCTTGTGGTGCATGGGCCGGGTATCCTCTAGAAGGCCATAAGGAGCAGATGAGAGGCGACCAGTCGGTTGGCGAAGATGGAAAGCACTCGGATCGGGCGGAACTTAAGCAAGAAAGGGTTCGATTTTGGGACATCCCCATGTAATTAGCGAGATCAATGCATCGTTCCATGTAACATCATAGCGAAATAGTTGCCATATACCCGCGACTTCTGTAAATTCTATCCCCATGCTATATAAAGGGAGGGGCGAAGCCATCGAGGAGAGGCCATCGAATCATCGTTAGGAGCACCATCTTGCATCCCGATCCACCAAATAATCCCAGAGCACAGGAAGTAGGGTATTACCTCCTCCGTTGAGGGCCTGAACCTGTATAACCCTGTCTTGTGCTAGCCATTTGACCTAGTTCTTGATTAGCGTCCCCTCGTACAAATTCATTGCCGGCGGTGACCCCCAGTTAGTCACCCGTCGGCCAGACTCCTCGCGGGCTCGGGGTGGCCTCAACCACAGGCATCCGTATTTACCAAATCAAAGCGACTCTCTCTGGTCATTAACGGAGGAAGAATTACTGTTGAGATCTCGTCAAGGAGGCCTACAGGCGGGCGCGCCGGTTGGAGGCGGCATTCGAGGGTTGGGCTTCGCGACATCCCTCGGCGACAACTACATGGCGGATGAGACTGTCCCGGTTGCCTCGTCAAGGACACTGTCCGGTGGGGTCTTTGAAGAAAGACTCCTGTGACCGTCGTCGCAGCCCCGATTCGTGGGGGCGGCATGATTCTTGGCCTGCTCCACTGGCGGAGGCGTCGGCATTCCGTGGCGCTTCGGTGGAGGAGGATCTGGAAGAACTGCCGGTTGGCGGAAATGCCGGGCCGGCGAGTCGTCGGCGACCATCTACGTCATCGCTTTTCGTCCGGAAGGTCGATGGATGGATCCTATCCTAACCTACTGAGACGAGTCATCCCGGCGATGGCGTCGGTGAAGATAGCGCGGCC
>JAYEVB010000358.1:0-5000 GCA_036346415.1 Raddia guianensis
ATTCATTTCAATGTGAGGACAAGAATTGAACCGATTCTATTAATTAGAATAGAACAATTACACAACAAAAGAGAAAAGAAGTTATTTGTTGGCAGTAGATGAATTTTACTAAATCAAAATTGTGATTCTTTGTTGTGATTCTTTAGTTATTTATTTTAAATAAGAAATTCTAAGAATTTTGACTCATTTTAAGTATTTCTTATTGCCGAGCCATAGTAATTGCACCTATTAAAGAAACTAGAAGAATTATGGAAATGAGTTCAAACGGAAGATAAAAATCAGTTGCTAAATGAATCCCAATTTGTTGAACGTTATGTATGAGACCCTGTTCTATTATTTGGTTCGATCTTGTAGTCCAAAGAATTCCATACCATGACGTATCTAGAATAGTAGTCATTAGTGAAAAAAGAATAGTTATACAAACTAGTGAAGTGAACCCATCTCCAATAGTCCAATAATTCTTATTTTTAGACCATTCTGAACCATTTACGAACATTACGGAAAATATGATCAATACATTTACGGCTCCCACATAAATAAGAAGTTGTGCGACAGCTACAAAGTAGGAATTCAATAAAATATAGAATAAGGATATACAAACAAGAACTAATCCCAGCGAAAAGGCAGAATAAATTGGGTTGGTAAGTAATACTATTCCTATACCCCCTAGTAGAAGAACAGACTCTCCAAATAGCACAAGAATCTCATGTATTGGTTCAGGTAAATCCATTATGGATAAGAAGAAATTCATAGTATAAAGTTTTTCATGAACTGACTAAAACTAAAAGATTCAAGGAAGGAAAAAGGGATTAGAATATTTTTTTGTATATAAATTGTATAGTTAGAAATCATATCACGAAAATCTACTCTCATTTTAAATCAGGAATAATTTGTAAATAAGCACAAATAGGCAGTAGTTATTCGTTTTTCTTTTTAGTGAAGAACTATTGGATTTTTCTAACAAAAAAGGAAAAATCCTAGTAATTAGTAATCGTTCTTGAATTCAAAGATTTTTCTTCGTCTAATTTACTTTGATTCGAATTCCTAATTGTTTGAATTGTGTAATCTCCCATTATGGAGATTGGTAACCGACTTAAAGCAATTTGATTGTAATTCAATTCATGACGATCATAAGTGGAAAGCTCATATTCTTCAGTCATTGATAAACAGCTTGTCGGACAGTACTCAACACAATTACCACAAAATATACAAACCCCGAAATCAATACTATAATTAAGCAATTGTTTCCTTTTAATATCCTTTTCAAATCTCCAATCTACAAGGGGTAGATCTATCGGGCATACGCGAACACATACTTCACAAGCAATACATTTATCAAATTCAAAGTGGATTCGCCCCCGGAAACGCTCCGATGTAATTGATTTTTCATAAGGGTAGTGAATCGTTATAGGTAAACGATTTGTGTGGGATAAGGTAATTATGAAACTTTGACCGATGTACCTTGCAGCGCGTATTGTTTGTTGACCATAACTCATGAACCCAGTTACCATAGGGAACATATTCTAAATATCTATGAAAAGGGTATGTTTCTTTCTCTTATTTGAGAGAATTTTTGTGTTGAAAATATTCTTACTATTATTGTAATATCTTATTTATTCTTACTATTATTGTAATATCTTATTTATAGTGAAACAAGTTGGGAAGAAGTTGTTAATAAGAGATTGCCCAGGGAAATAGGTAAAAGAAATTTCCATCCAAGATTTAATAACTGATCAATTCTCATCCTGGGTAAAGTCCATCTTATTGTGATAGAAATGAAGAGAAATAAATAAGCTTTAGTTAATGTAATAAAGATACCCATTGTCATTTCTAAAATTCCGACCATTTTATTCATTTGGAAAAACCCTAAAAAAGATATATAGGGAATAGAGAAATTCCACCCGCCTAAGTAGAGAACTGTTACAAATAAAGAGGAAACTAATAAATTTAGGTAAGAAACAAGATAAAATAAACCATATTTGATACCGGAATACTCGGTTTGATAACCTGCTACTAATTCTTCCTCCGCTTCTGGTAAATCAAAGGGTAATCTTTCACATTCTGCCAAAGAAGAAATTAGAAAAACTAGAAAACCCATAGGCTGGCGCCAAAGATTCCATCCAAAAAAACCATATTTTGACTGTGCCTCAACTATATCAACTGTACTTGAACTGTTAGATAATCATAGTCGATGATAACATCACAGTTCCCACCGCTATTCCAAAACCGTACATGAAACCTTAGCTTCATACGGCTTCTCTATGATCGGAAAAAAGGAGAGGCTTGTTTCGTTTCGGTATTATCCCCCTAGCATAGATAGAATTAGGTAAGATAAAATCGATTGGAAAGCCCTAAATTAGATCAAAGGAATTCTGTCTGCTAGAATAAGAAAAAGCGTTTCCGAATTGATCTCGCCCTTTATAATATAATGAGAATTTTTCTTTGTTCAGCAATAACTTAATCTTGGAATAAAACACTTATTATAGCAATTAATAAACGAAAAGAATTGGGCATTAGTTCATGAGGAATTCTATATGAATATGAATAGAGGAAAATAAAGATTTTTTTGGTTTGGATTCCATATCTTTTGTCCTATTCTTCTTTCCTTGGGGAGGAGTACTTAAAAAGAAAAAAGGAATAAAGGGTTAATTCGTTCTTGATAGCTATTTCCTTAACAAGTGAATGGGAACATACTCTGGATCGGAATCCAAAGAAAGCACTACTTGAAAATTTCCACCAATTTCAAGTCCTTATTATGATTCCTTTTATGAGGAAAAATCTCTAATGCCTTAGATTCTCTCACTACTAATCCTTTATGTACTTTAGTGTTCCTAATCCCTCACTAACTTTTGATGGATTCCTCTTATGATTATAAGTTATAGTAATAACTAGGAATATTCTAGTAATGGAATTTCATACCGCGAATCCTTTATGCTTGCCCGCTTCAAGATGTGATGACTAATCAAAAAATATCAACCTTGGGGTAAAGGGTTTATACTAGTTATGTTTACTTCAATTTTATCCTTGTACGTAGGAAATGAGATTTTTTCTTTTTACTACAAATTAATAAGCTGTTTTGTTTCACTCATATAGCTATCTAGTTTAACTTACCAGCCCAAATACAAAATAAAAAAAGAAAGATAAATATTCAATGGGTTTTAGAGGAAAAAGATTCTATTTTAACGAATCACACGTAGAGATATTGCTAGCACACAAAAAGTTAATGGTATTTCATAACTAATAGATTGAGCAGCAGCTCGTAGACCGCCTGAAAAAGAATATTTATTATTTGAGCTATATCCTGCCATAAGAAGACCAATAGGAGCAATACTTGAAATGGCAATCCATAAAAAAATACCAATACTAAGATCGGCTAAAACAAGACGATATCCCAAAGGGATAACTAAAAAACTTAATAAAATTGATATGACTGCTATAGAAGGTCCAATGCTAAATAAAGGAATATCTCCTCGGGATGGCAAGATATCTTCCTTAAAAAGGAGCTTGGTTCCATCGGCTATAGCTTGAAGCAGTCCCAGGGGGCCAGCATACTCAGGACCAATACGTTGTTGTATCGATGCGGATATTTCTCTTTCTAACCACACAATTACAAGTACTTCTATTGTGATTCCCAATAGAAGGGTCAAAATGGGTAGTAGAATCCATATCAATCCATAGACCTCTTTTAATAATTCCGATTTCGAAAAAGAATTGATACTTTCTACCTCTACCTTATCTATTATCATTTCAACGATCAATTTCCCCCATAATGATATCTATACTACCTAATATTGTCATAATATCAGCCAATTTCATTTTTTTAACTAATTGAGGAAGAATTTGCAAGTTAATAAAACCGGGCGGGCGAATTTTCCATCTCCAGGGGAAAAGACTATTATCTCCTACCAGATAAATTCCTAATTCACCTTTTGGAGCCTCCATTCTTACATAAAGCTCTTGCTTTGACAATTCAAAATTGGGTGAAGGTTTTTTACCAAGAAATCGATATTCAAAATCATTCCATTCAGCGGAATTCTTTGCTTTCTTAAAGCGCCGGACTTCTAAATTCTCATAAGGACCTCCAGGAATTTTCTCTACAGCCTGTTGAATAATTTTGATAGATTCCCTCATTTCACCCATTCGTATTAAATAGCGAGCTAATGAATCCCCTTCTTTTTGCCATTGGACTTTCCAATCAAATTGGTTGTAAGACTCGTAAGGATCAACTTTACGAAGATCCCATTGTATTCCAGAAGCTCGTAACATTGGCCCCGATAAGCCCCAATTTACTGCTTCTTCTCCCCTAATAAAACCGACTCCTTCAACTCGTTCTAAAAAAACGGGATTCTGTGTAATAAGTTGTTGATATTCAACAACTCCTCGTAAAAAATAATCACAGAAATCTAAACATTTATCGATCCATCCATAAGGTAGATCGGCAGCTACTCCTCCGATGCGAAAGTAATTATGCATCATTCGCATACCTGTAGCAGCTTCAAATAGATCATATATCAATTCTCTCTCTCTAAAAATATAGAAAAAAGGAGTCTGTGCGCCGAGATCCGCCATAAAAGGTCCAAGCCATAACAAGTGAGAAGCTATACGGCTCAACTCTAACATAATTACCCTAATATAGCTGGCTCTTTGGGGTACTTGAATATTCTCCAAGAATTCTGGTGCATTTACCGTTATTGCTTCTGTAAACATAGTAGCTAAATAATCCCACCGTGTTACATAAGGTAAGTATTGTATAATAGTTCGGTTTTCCGCGATTTTTTCCATTCCTCTGTGTAAATAGCCTAATATGGGTTCACAATCAATAACATCTTCACCATCGAGAGTAACGATCAGTCGAAGAACACCATGCATTGATGGGTGGTGAGGGCCCATATTGACTATCATGAGATCTTTTCTTGTAAGCGGTAGACTCATATCCTTTCTTCCTTAATTCATTATTCCATGAATTCCTCAAAATGAGGCTCATCAAAATGCAAAATCTA
>JAYEVB010000155.1:0-29054 GCA_036346415.1 Raddia guianensis
TTTGTACGTTGAGTTAGTTCACGATCTACGTAGTTAGCCGGCGATATTCCCTCGGTAGGTCGGTTTGCTCGCACTATATAAACAAGGCCCTACGGCGTGTAGAGAGGAGTTTTACGACTTGATCTAGCTTCTAGACATCGATATTAAACAGTACACCCATAATCTCGCCGAGACTTGTTAGTCTCGTCGAGCCACCTCTGTATTCATCTACGATATATAAGAAAGGCTGGGCGTGGGGCTATTATCTCTCGAGAGGCTGAACCGGGATAAAACCTTGTCTCCTGTTCGTTGTTGTTCGTGGTTGTTGGCGTGTCTCTATCTCAATTTTAAAGAACCTTAGCGACTTGAGATAGATATCTCAACCGTCGACACCGGCGTTCTTGAACCGAAAGACATGGTCGTATAGCGAGAAAGTCTGCGAAGGGGTGATGAAAGCGATCTTCTCTTCATCCTCGGGGAGATGCTTATTTGGTGATAGCAGGAGTAAGCATCTAAAAACTCAAAGGCGGGCATCCGCGATCGCATCGACCAATTTGGTCTATCTTGACGGCGGAAATTGTCCTTGGGACAAGCAGCGTTCAAATCGTGTGATCGACACATCCTCACTTGCCGCCTTTCTTCTTTACAATAGCGGGGTTGGCTAACCACTCGGTGTGATCAACCTCACGGATGAAACCAGCGGCGGCGGCTTGCCAAAGGCGATCTTTGATGATCCCTTGAAGTCAGCGTCGAAGCTTGGCGAGCAGGCTTTTTGTCGGCCGGACGGCGGTTTGTGCTCGATGACCTCCTTGGGACTCGGGCATGTCGGATGGCTCGAGCAAACACATCTGCGTTAGCTCGGAGGAAAGCGATGAGCTCGTTTTTCCTATTGGGGTCGGGTTGGCCCCAAGTGAGCTGTCTTGGCGGCGTCATCAAGGGCAGTGGAACTTCCTTGGTCTCTCCTCTAGCTGCGAAGGGAGACCCTAGAGGCGTCTTGAGACTTAGTCTGCGGAATTTGAGCCGGCGGTAGTTGATCGACCGAGGCGAGGGGCGCTCGTCGCAATCGAGCGACTTTGTAGTTGCCCTTGGCCCGTGATCACATCGTTGGGGCCGATATCTTCCGCATAATGGTATCCATGATGGGACACGACCATGAACTTGCCAAGAGATGGCGGCCGAGGATCGCATTATGCAGCGGAAGGAAGTCGACCACGTCAAGCGTGATCAACTCCGTCCGGAAGTTGCTTGGTGCCCGAAGGTAGCAGGCGAGAACAATCTGCCCCAATGGTTGAAACGGCTTCCGGGACAATGCCGTAGAAAGGCATTGCGACTTCTTTAAGCTTGGGCGAGAATGCATCTCGTCCAAGACCTTTCTCGATAGCGAGGTCCAAAAGCGCTCCGTGCGTCGACCGGGGCAGCGGCCAACTTTGGCGTTCGCGATGGTGGGCGACCACGGAGGGAGATCTTTGAGGCTTGGTCATCCCGTGGGACAATCATCCTTAGAAAGGAGATAGAGACCTCGGTCCACTTCATCGATTCAAGGCTGTGGTTTGCCTTTTCAGCGTTGTGGACCTCTCGGCGGCTTCCTTGAAAATGCTGCGTAGGAAATATAAGCCGAGAACCGCCGAAAATAGCGGCGATATGGTTCCGAGCTCTTGATATTACGTCATCATCGTCCGATCACCACCGTCGGTGGGCGCTTGTCCTTGCCGGCATCACCTTGTTCGAGGCGGGGTGGGCATTGGGCCCTTGCCGTTGTAGAAATCCTCGAGCTTTGCGGCCCAGTTACGCAATGGCGTATGTCGTGCCCGTAGTCTTTGGTGGAACTTACAAAATCGGTCGCGGACCTTTCTTGCCTTATCGCCTCCACTGGCGAGCTTTTTGCCCTTTAGTTATTGTTGGGCTTCTTACGCCCATCCTTGGGAGGCTGCTGCGATCTATACCGTTGACGGTATTATTACATCACCTTTATTCTTTTCTTACGGGACTTCTTGTCACCGGGGTTCTTCTTGCTCTTCTTCTTTTCATCCACACCGGTGGTGGGCTGCTCGTCCTTGTCGAGCGCCTTTTTGTATTGAGCAGCTCTGCCGCTTTGGCATAGCGATCGGTATATGAAGCAGTCGTTGGCGGTCCGGCTCTCATTGATCTCGAGATCTGGGTGAGCGCTCATCGCGGACTCTGTTTTTGAAAGCGCGGACAACAGATTCGTCCAAGATGTTGGGATCGTGTTGCGAATCTTAATGAAGCGCTTCGCGAAGTTGCGGAGGTCTCCCGTTCATCTGGATCATCAGTGCAGATCATCCTCCTTGCCCGAGCGCGCTTGCGTAACACTCTGGAAGTTGGCGTCGAGGCGTCACAAGTTGGTCCCATGGTGATGGAACCCTCCTGGCGATTGAGCGACCCGTCCGGCGGCACCCTCAGGGCGATCGGAGGTAATTAGCCATAACGAGCTCGTCACCCGCGCCATGTTGGTACATGGCGTGAGATGGAAAGGAATTCCTCTGGGTTACGAGTCATTGTACCTCTCCGTGTGGCCGGGCTTGAACTTTGAGGCCATCGGACGGCACAAAGCTCGTCGAGGAAAGCCTGCTGCCCAAGGCATATGATGAAGCCACCTTACCGTGAGAACCTAGTCTCGAAGACATTGGCCTGTTACGCGGAGGGACTCTGCTGAGCAGGAAGATTGACTGGAGAAATTCTCTCGGGACAATCCGCCACGCTCCTTCCTCTTGGTCGCGACTACAGCGCTCGGCGAGGGACCGTCCGTGATCATCCGTGCCGCTTACCCACGTGGTCGTGGCGACTCACGGGGACTTAGCGGCGGCGGCGACCCGGGTAACGATCGCGGACGGTGTTCGCCGATGGTGGCGTGGGTCCGCGATCGGTCGAGCTATCGAGTCATTAGGGCGGGTTAGCTGCGGTTACTGGAGGAGGTGTTGACTTCGCCTAGGGACTTTAGGCCTTGACCAATCGCTTTAGGTTAGAAACAACGCGCCAGCCCCTCTGGGTGAGATCGACTGATTGGTGGATCGAGGTCGTTACTATAACCCGAGCCGTTCCGACTACGATCTATGGGTCCGGGATCACTGAACCATCCGCGTTCTGCGTGGAGTCCAGTCCGCGAGAATTGACCGAGCGGGAAGCTTGTCGGGAGACTTAGCGTCGAGCTTTGAGGTGGAGTCGCTGCACGTCGCTTACACGGTCGCGAAACCATGCCAAGGTCTGATTGATGGAGGTGTCGAAGTGCGGCGAATGATATCTTGCTCGTGAGTAGCGGTAGCGACCTCATCTTCTGCGGCGAAGTGTCTGCCGATCTGCGCGGCGACCGCATCCGTCGGGGTCTCCGGAGTTCTGCCTCGGCCATGTTGATCTGCGGGGCCATGAAAGGTATGCTTGGCGGTGTCATCAACGTAGCCGCCACGGTGGAATCTCTGACATAGCCTTGAGTCGACAGATCTAAACCGTCGTATAGATTATCGTTTCGTAGTCATCGTCAATAGCGGAGTGCGATCGAGGCTATCTACGCCATATAAGCGAGACTTACGCCTCGGATCTGAAAGTGTTGAGACCGAGCAGATCGTCTGAGCTGGCGGGGGATGAGGCGTCACGTCGCCGAGTCGTATCCTCGGGAATAATCTCACAAGTGGCGATAGAGTTCGACATACTCGTCTGCGTGTCCCCCGATCGGCGCCATTGTCGGCGGTTGAGATATCGATCTCAAAGTCGCTAAGTGTCGAGGATAAAATCACGGCCCATAGCCATGGCCCCTCCTGACGGCCTACTCGAGCGGCCTACGGGGCCCGGTCCTGGAAGGTTCTATCGCCCATATGCATCTGCCGAACGAGCATCTGGCGGCATGGTGCGTGCGACCAAGGAATCGTGTTTGAGTCCGTCTCGAACAAGATTACTGCGACTACGTGAAGACCGGGCGTGGTTTCCGGATTGGAATAGGAGTCGTGATCCTCAAGACTAGGAGTATGCCTTATCGCCTCGGGATGTATTTGGCATAGTGCGAGTTAAATTCACGATCTCGTAGTTAACTTTGGTCAGATATTCCCTCGGTAGGTCGGTTTGTTACATACTATATAAACCAAGCCCTACCCGTGTAGAGAACACGAGGTCTTTGCATAGTACTTTCGATATACACCATAATCTCGCGAGACTTGTTAGTCTCGTAGAGCCACCTCTTGTAATCTCCTCGATATATAAGAAAATTTGGGCGTGGGGCTATTATCTCACCGAGAGGCTGAACCGGGATAAAAACCCATGTCTCCTGTTCGTTGTTGTTCGTGGTTGTTCGGCGTGTCTCTATCTCACTTCTAAAGAACCCTAGCGACTTGAGATCGTTATCTCAGCCGTCGGCAGTTAAGCGCCGTCCGTGGGGATCTGTGGATCGAACATATCGAACTCTATCGTGACCGGGAGATTCTCCACGAGGACCCACGACTTCGGAAGGCGGGATGTCTCTTCCCTGCTAGATCGGATCGATCCCTTGATCTTGATCGCCTTCGAATCTGGTTGATCTCCTCGGCCGGGCGGCTCTTGGCCGGTATCTGATCCCGTGGCAAGCTCCGTGCTCGGAAATTTGGATCCACAGCAGCCGGGCAGCTCTTCGTCCGGGCGCGTCTGATCCCATGACGAGCTCCGTGCTCGGGGCTGGATCAACCAGCGTCGGCGGCTCTTCGCCGGCGCGCGTCTGATCCCAGCGGTGAGCTCCGTGATCGGGGACCGGATCAAAACTCTTTCCGGATCCGGGCTGTTACGCTGACGGTGGATGTCGGAGAAAGCGACCAACACTTGTAACATCGACCGACCGTAAGTTCCTCGTGTAGGTCTTCGCTTCCTAACTGCGCTTTTCTCAAATTTAGCGCCTTAGTTCGTCCAAGTCTCTCGGAACGCCATGTAAAGTTCATCCCGTTGAGCGGTGAATGTTCATGACCCTGCGGCCCTTCTCACCACTTGTCTTCTCGGACTACTTTCTCTCTGGTAACACTTGATATTTGCCGGTCTTGCGAACTCTTGGCTCATGATCTTGAGGGTTTCCTGCCCGTGTCTGGTTTCAACAAGTTCCTAAATTGAGTTGCGTAACACGGCATCGGCCTTGCGGCTAAGCTGCTCTCGTAAGCCCTCATGGCGAGAGCACTTACAGCTCACGGCACAACCACTTGGCAAAGCTTGCTCTCGTAAGCCCTCATGGCGAGGCACTTTCCTTGTTCGGTTACCTCGGAATCGCCTAACTACGTTAACGGCGGTTCACAGAGCAGAGTCGGTCAAGATCTGGTGTCGCTCTATCTCTCTACGCGTGCTTAAATTCGCAAGACTCGAGGTTTTCATGCATCGTCCGTGCAGGGGCTAAGGTATCGCTCTTTTGCTTGTGCACTGTTGAGTTCATAAACTTCGGGTCCTCGGCAGTTTTGCACAATAGAAAGCTGCGAGTTAGGCTAAGCGTTCTATCGGTTTTTCTTAAAACTTTCTAGCGTTGTTACGCCTTGCTCTTGGTTTCTGTTCGTCCTTGTCTTTTCTTTGCTCTTTTTGCGAGAAAAATTTGCTCGTCGAACTCTCGCTTTCTGATTCAAGCGCTTTCGGCGGTCGTAAAACTTTCGGCCAGCTCCTCGGAGGCTGCCTCTCCTCGGTCGATTGGGACTTGAGCTGAATTTGGCAACCCGATGCGTTTTCAGTTTTGGTTTCTTTCCTTAGCGTTGGTTTCCAAAACCTCGTTGGTCTTCGCTCCGTGCACTCCCAGCGTGCGAGCATGTCTTTTTATATGGCGGCGACACATGCGGCTCCGGTTAGCAAAGCGGTGCACCACCGATGGAGTTACGCCCGCGTAAACCGATTCTCGCCATAGCGGGCATGCCCGCGTAAGCCGATTCTCGCCATAGCAGGCACTCTGGCGCGGTTCCGCACCGCGAAGCGACACCTGCGCTGCGGGTCCATGCGGATAAGATTCGCCTCGCCCGTTTGCTGCGGCTAAGGTCGTCGCCTTCCACGGTTAGCGGTCCTAGCCACAGCGGGCTGCGCTTGCCGCGCCGCGTCTTTTTATCCATGCTCGTCCTTCCTTGCACGGTAATCCGGGCAATGCACCATGAGCGAGTCACGCCCACCGTGGCCGATTCTCGCCATAGCGAGCACTCTGGCGTCGGTACCGCATTAGAGGTGACACTAGCGCTTCTCGGGGACCTACTCGGAAAAATTATGTCTTGTGCGGGTAGGTGCGTCCTTGTCGTGTTTTTCTAAAACTTCGCTTTGCTCTTCTTAGAGCCTTTTCTTGCTCTCTTTTTCCCTTGTTGGCTTGTTTCTTGTTTGTCTTTTGCGGAAATACGAGGAAGAGGCGTCGGACTCGGTGATGGTCGTGGCGAGGTTCGGACTTTCCGCCCAAAACCGATGTCGCATCCCTCTCTTCCGGGTTTGCTCGCGCATGTCAGGGGCGATTCACTTCACCGCGTATGATTTCTCATCTTTGCCGGCCTTGACCTTCCGGTTCGGCTAAGTCAAGTAGTGTGCCACCAGCGAGTCACCCACCATAAGCCGATTCTCGCCATAGCGGGCATGCCCGCCGTGGCCGATTCTCGCCATAGCGGGCACTCAGCGTCGGTTACGCACTTGCCAAGAACAGCGCTAACAACATGCGCAAGGAATACGTTATGGGTAAGCGTTGATTTCATCGTTTTCTTGCGGTTACATTGCATCGGTTTGTGATTCACCTCGCCGGCGGTTCTTCGTCCGGAAGCGCATCGGTCCCGCGATGAGCTCCGTGCTGGAAGGCTGGATCACCTCGCCGGGCAGCTCTTCGCCCGGGCGCGGGCTCCCTAAAGATGCGTCTTCGCTGGTCACACTTACGGTTCCTTTAACGAGCTCCGTGCTCGGGACTAGATCTCCTTACGGTTCCTTTGGCGAGCTCTACGCTCGGGCGCGGGTCACCTTCCCTACGTATGCATTATGCGCTCTTGGCACACGATCTCGTGCGGGGCACATCACCTTCGCTCTGAGGCGACTTTACGCTCAAACGCGGTCTCTATTTTCTCGGGCAAGCTCTGGCAGAGATGATTCCTATATCCGTTCATGCTTTCTGGGTATCTTCATATCACGGATGCAGCAACACGAGTCCGTCTCGCGACTTGCTATGTTCATTCTCCGGAAGATCGATCTTACGGATCACGGTGATGCGCTCTTCACTACCAGAATCAATCCCTCCTTGATGGCGTTCAGCCTCAAGGAGATGATTCACCCGCCGGGGCAGCTCTTCGTCCGGGGCAGCGTCTGGTCCCGACAAGCTCTGCGCTTAGGAGGCTGGATTTCCGATTTACGCATCGAAGGTGAGTGCTCTGCTTCGGGCGGATGTTGTCTCTGTTGGCCTTAGCGGAGTTGCTCGGCCTTGATCGAGTTTGTTCGGTCCGAAGAAGTCTTGTTCGGTTGAACCATAACATGTTCGATTAAATGCATTGCGTCTTTGTAGCGAGGAAAAATACCCTCTTAGTGACTTAGAGTCTCAAAGGAAGACCCGCTCTAGTGAGTCCTTCCACTTGAGTCTCGGGGGCTAGTATCGGGGATAAAATCACGGCCCATAGCGTGGCCCACTCCTGACGGCCTACTCGAAACAACCTACGGGGCCAGTCCTGGAAGGTTCTATCGCCCGTATGCATCTGCGAAACGGCATCTGGGCGGCATGGTGCGTATGACCAAGAATAATGTTTGATTCCGTCTCGAACAAGTTACGCTGCGGCTACGTGAAGACCGGGCGTGGTTTCCGGTTGGAATAGGAGTCGTGATCCCCAAGACTAGGAGTATGCCTTATACGCCTCGGGATGTATTTGGCATGAATGCGAGTTAGATTCGATCTCGTAGTTAGCGGTCCGATATTCCCTCGGTAGGTCGGTTTGTTACGTACTATATAAACCAAGCCCTACCCGTGTAGAGGCACGAGGTCTTTGCATAATACTTTACGATATACCATAATCTCATGAGACTTCTTCGTCTCGTAGAGCCACATCTTGTAATCTCCTCGATATATAAGAAAGGTGGGCGTAGGGCTATTATCTCACGAGAGGCTGAACGAGGATAAAACCCCATCTCCTCATTATTTGTTGTTCGTGGTTGTTAGGCGTGTCTCCTATCTCACTTCTAAAGAACCTTAGCGACTTGAGATAACGATCTGGTTCGGGCCTCTCGGGTGAGATAATAGCCCTCGTCCGCCTTTCTTATATATCGAGATGAATACAAGAGGTGGCTCGGCAGGCGAACAAGTCTCGGCGAGATGATGTACAAGCGAAGATCGGTGTCTACCGGATGCTAAAGCTAAAATCCATCCCCCTACGCCGTAGTAGGGCCTTGTTTATATAGTGCGAGCAAACCGACCTACAGAGAATATCGGGCGGACTAACAAGATAAATGCGAACTCGATACATGCCAAATATATCCGGCGGATAAGGCATACTCCTAGTCTTGAGGATCACGGCTCCTATCCCAATCAGGAAACCAGCGTCCGGTCTTCACGTGGCAGCGTAGAATTCTTGTTGAGAGCGGACTCAAACATGATTCCTTGGCCATTCGCATCTACTTGACAGGAAGGCATTGGCGGGGCGCATATGGGCGGATAAAACCTTCGAGGAAATTTGGGCCTGGTAAGGTGATTCGATTGGGCCGTCGAGTGGGCCATGGCAATGGGCGTATTTTAATCCCGACAATTTCCATTAACTAAAAGTAGAATAATCTACCCAAAGGAAACCTACATATATAGTGATTAACTATATATTTGGTTACTCTACCAAAAAGGACCAAAGGGCGAGTAGTAAAAGGAGGGCATCGAGTGGGGTGCAAATATTCAAAGACTACTTCAAATTCACAACAAATGAGGGAAGAGGAGGAGGAAGAAACGGTGGAACTCAATAAAATTGCATCGCCACGCCGCCGCCCATGTTGCTGTGTCGGGCTCACAATAATAGGTGATAGTTGGAGCCGTCTCACCTAGGAGCCCTATAAGCTCACATGAATCTTAAGCAGAGTCGTCATCCATTCGGTAAAACTAGTGAGGGTTCTCATCCAGACTCATCACTCATAACTGGCCTAGGAAAATTCGTCATCAAGGTGGCTAGAACATGTGACGGTCCATGTTACAAACCATCACTGTTGTAATAAGCGATAGGTTAAGTTAAACAACCGTCACTTATAACCTATCATAGGTATGGCTGGCCCTATCCTGAGCCCACATTAGTGACGGTCCTTAAGAGACATGTCACTAATAATACTTTTAGTGATAGGTCCAGCCGACCCGTGTCACCCGTCACATATGTGGTGTCTCCTTTATGTGGTTTTAACGTAGTTATTTTTTTAGCTTAGTTGTGTCATCTTAACTAGTAGAGTGCTCGTGCTCTGCCACGGAGTCATAATAAATTGGGTTTTCACTACATGAGTCATCAACAAAAAGCTAAAACATGACTTCCAAACTTAATTGACACAAAGTTTTGCACGAACATTGACATAGTGAGTTATCCATTACTTCTTATTAAAGCAAACATTGCATTCCAACATATAATGCACATGGTTTGGCTAGCTCGTACATATGAATTTACTATTCAAATAGCTGGTTTTCATTTGGTGCATGTCAGCATTTGTCAACATGGAGCATACAAACATGTGTCATCTACTCCTGTTCATAGACCGCTCAATTGGCAATTTCATCAAGAGAGGAAAAACATTTACAACGGCATCAATGCGAGAAGAAAATAGAACAAATCAGCAGAGAGGAAAGAAAGTCCCTGCATGAAGGATCAAATCTGAAAAAACAAAATATGGAAAAACAAGTTCCATCAGACGCGTTCCCAAATAAGTCTCTGCATTGGATCGCCCTCCGGACAGCGTATTCACAACATGAAGGAAACCTTATCTCCTTTGTGGACGTATTCACCCTCCCTTTTTAAGAATGTGATGCTTCCTACCGTCGTTGCTCCAATGGCAACAAATGATACCTAAATCATGTTATTAGACAATCAATGGTCAGTGAAGGTGAAGTTAAGAATTCCACTCGACATTGTTGCAGTTAGTCTGCTTATGACGGAGGAGGAAAAGTAAACCAGATTTCCAAAAGGTGGCATGCAAGGAAAAAATTAAAAAATACAAACCTTTCCAAATTCTGAAGTTATGATTATGCAGACAAGTCGCTTATTCTCGGTGAATACATTATAGTACTTGCTGTTCATAGCAATAGGATTAACCTATCGAATGAAAATGTATCAGTGCCAGACATTTAATATGGAAATATGATGAGAACAACACCTAACATAATAGAACATTATTTTCCACACGAGGTAAAGCATGTTAGGCATTCTATACTGTATACAAGCACCCATGAACTTCGCAAATTTCTCCATAGTTCGAGAGGCGGTACATGAAACCTATGGTAATCCTGCATATTGTAAAAAGATACTTGCATAAATCAATAGTATGTTTACTCTAAACCCTAGTAGAGTGCCCATGCACTGCTATGGATCCATAAAAGACTGTGTTTTCATTACATGAGTCATCAGCAAAAAGGTAAGACATGACTTGCAAAGGTAATCCACGAAGTTCTACATGAGCGCATGAACCCAATCAAAAATAACTTGAAGTGGATATTTTCAAAGTACTACAAGAGAAGTTACATACATGATGAGTAGTTATTGTTATCCAACAAGCGCAAGTGAATTATATTGTAAACAAATTATAAATAAAGAGCAATATTATGGTAGAAGGCGTTGGTCGGTACTTACAGGTGAACAAGTGAAGGTAGTCTGGATAATTCAGGTGGAATTTGGCCACTCAATGAATTGTTGTACATGTGATTGGGAGAAAATGGAAATCCAGTGCATGCAATCAAAAACAAAAGAATTAGGATATTTCTCAAACAAGAAGCAGGTTGGTTTAGTGCCAAAACATGGCATAAGACAACAAGAAGCTAATTAATGTGGCCTTATTTTAATTTTCGGTGTTGATTATTAACATCCTTATCATGCCACTATTTTTCCTTAAGCTGTAGCAAGCATAGTGCTATAAGGCAACAAAGATAAAAAAGCGAGAATGATTTAAACAAAATTGAGAACATGATGACTTAAACAAAGATAAAGAGCACAATTCATACTTTCCGTTTGGTATGCATTTAACGAAATGTCTATACTATTACAGTTCAATCTTCTTGATCGAACTTGAAAAATGACTGGCGTCATACTTGTCATCACTCTGAGTTCATACAAAACAACAAGATACCAAAAGCTGAAAGGAAAGTCTTGTAGGTATGTGATCATAGTTAGAAAAACACAGGAAAATATATGTAGATTAATAGAATTTAACTAATTATCGAAATCAATTATAGGGTTAGCTATATTTTTTTTAGAGACTATTCCATTTAACAATGTACTTGTGTAGAGAAATAGACAATAGAAGGACAAAACTATAATTCAACCATTATTCCAAGCAACATATACCTTGACAATGTCTGAAGAAGTATAGCAATACATTTCTTTCACCTTACATGCTATACCCAAAGAATCCTCGGGTGGAAGAAGCTTGCCTCTTTCCTATGCACCACAAGATTAAATGCTACTCCTTTAAAAACTTAGTGATGACATCTTGATAGTAAAGAAATCCTATAGAACAATTCATACTTTACTGTTTGGTATGAGAAGCGTCTATACTATTACAGTTCAATCTTCTTGATCGAACTTGAAAAATGACTGGCGCCATACTTGTCATCACTCTGATTCATACAAAACAACAATATGCTAAAATTTGAAAGGAAGTCTTGTAGGTATGTGATCATTGTTAGAAAAACACAAGAAAATATATGTAGATTAATAGAATTTAACTAAATATCAAGAAATCAATTATAGGGTTGGATGTAGTTTTTTTGCGAGAGACTATTCCATTTAACAATGTACTTGTGTCTTGCAACGAGACAATAGAAGGACAAAACTATTATTCAGCCATTACTTTAAGCAACATATACCTTGACAATATGCGAAGAAGTATAGCAATACACTTCTTTCACCTTACATGCTATACCCAAAGAATCCTTAGGTGGAAGAAGCTCACCTCTTTCTGTGCACCACAATATTAAATGAGTAGACTCATTTAAAAACTTCGATGGTGACATCTTGATAGTAAAAGCAATCCTATAGACAAACATATAGTAACAAATTTTCTATTTCATGGACAATGATCTCCATCCCACTAAAAGTTTTGCAATTTAGTTAAATGCTACTCAATTGTTACGGTTAGTAATATACCACTCAAACTTTCTCCTATTCATGTATTTGCGTTATACATGTAAAAATTTGAAAAACAAAGCGAGTTACACAACTTACGAAAAAAGGAAAAGATTGGCGCTCCATCCCCAATATCAACTAATACACCTGTCATATCAGACTGAAAAGGTACATTGGTCAAATTTAATAAGTAATGTATTATACCTGAAAATAATGGGCAATGTAATTAAAATAGAGTACAGGACAAGAAAAGTGAAAACCATGAGTTATAGACTTGTGGGTGCTAAAACATCAAATTTACAAAAAAAAGAATTTACTCAGCATCTACCCCTTAAAATTTGACTCCAAATGGAAGCTTCTCTGGAGATGCACTGCCAGAAAGAAGACCAAAATGAGAGGATAAAATAATCAATATAACACAAAAAGAAGATCAAAACAGGTGTATTACATGTAAATGTTTGGCACAAACTGAAGTATGGCTTCATGAGAAGGTCGCATCAGCCTGCTGCTGTTGGTCATAGAGGAGCATATAATCACTATGTGTAATTCACCAGAGAGAAGAGCTGGGTGTTCCTATAAGCTAAAGCATTGCCTTATGCACATAGAAAGATACATCTCAAGATAAGTTAAACCATCTCCAATGATAATGAGTAGGGATAACCAGCAACTTGAGCATATAAAGAAGGTAAGTAGTACAACAATAAGCAAAAGTTGAAGTACCAAACGCTACACATGGTGCACACACAAAGCATACATGTCTCATACAACAAAACCAAAAATGCTTATGGTAGCGTTTCTCATAGTACAACATTACCTACAAAATTAGACAAAATATCACTAACACTTAGACATATTTACACTTGATATTATCATCTAGAAAGCAAAAGGACACTGTCTCATCTCCTTCCATTTTGATAACACAAATAATCAAGTTAGCTCATTATTAATTCTACAAAAAGCGTAAATAAGAAATGAATAACATAGTTAAATGGCAAAAGGTGATTTATTCAAATTGTAGTTACCTTCGCCTTAATTCATGAAGCGGCACCAATATTAGGATTGAAGTGAACCCCACTAAAAGGCGTAGTATGCAAACTATGGTCTAGATGAAAAAAACAACAATCACATACCACTTAATTATATCAACCTTATTGCGTTGCATTAAGAAATAATAGGTAGAGTGACATAAGAACATACCAATAGTTCGCTTTACTCTAAGCGTAGTAGCTACCAAGATGACACGCTCATCGGTAACATCGACCATTTTGTCAAATAGTTTGTAACCATTTTGTCTCTAACAACTAAAAGCACTTGGTGGAAACTAAAAGATAACATAACATAATGGTTAATATATCATATTATTTAATCTATAATAGCCAGTTGAATATATAATAGAATATAGTAGCTATTTTACAACATATGTACCTACCATCAATCACGATAACATTTCGATCTGGAATCCTTCTATTATAGATTTGTTCATCCATATATTGCATAGAGCTTACAAACATGACCATTCCAATAATATCAATCACATAATAGAAAGCAAGATGTAAAATTATTCTTGCAATTTCATATAGATATTGTTATTTGAATGCCTTACCAACATAAGTGTTGTTGTGATAAGTGTACTCAAACACTTGTTCAGCGATGTGAATGTAGGAAAGAGTGGAATTGACCGCTTTGACATATTAGATTATCTCATGAACATATGTGCGGTGTGAAATGAATGACAAACTTGTGCTTAGCAAACAAGTGGTGTTGTTCTCTATCAATATAATCTACATACAACTTTGTTATGTAGTAAGCTCGACCCTCTCGAATGAGAGGATCTAAATGATCCACCTCCTCATTAAAATTGTAGCATAATCTTTGTACCCTATCTGAAATGGCAATTATAGTCATATTAGTTTCATCAGAATTTAAACAACAGTATTTATTGATAAACTATGCATAAAAGTACCTCCTCATCCAAAAATACCAAATCAAGCCTCTTTCTACCAAAACCTATCTTCTTGATGAAAATTTGTGATAAACTCGAAGGCATAAACTTCATTTATTGAAAGGATGCACATCTTGAAGAGTAGGAACTCGTGGTGCTTCAATTCTTTTCTGTTTGAACGACCCCATGCTGAACCCAAAAAAAAATTAATACCTGAAGGCTAACAAGTAAATTATTGAAAATATAAACAAATATTGGATATGCAATTTACATTGAACTTAATGAGTAACCATGTAACATCAGAAGGTATACCAAGTTTATCCCAAAAGCGGCCAAAAATAGAAGTATCCAGTCAATTCCAAGTCAACTCGCCAACCAATCAATTTTGTTATTTTTTCAGGCTGGTTAGCTCCAAGCACCAGCAAAAAATATCTAGTGGTATCCGTTGGGTCGAGTTTTTGAAACCATTACATGATTGACTATTTGGCTCTGATTTTGATGGGAAAATAATCTGATAACAAAAGTATAGATGATAGAGAGTTTGTGGGGGATAAAATCACGGCCCATTGCCATGGCCCATTCACTGACGGCCCAATCGAGCGACCTCCTAGGGCTTGGGTCCCTAGAAGGTTCTATCGAGACCCATGTGCATCTGTAGAACAACTTCTTGGTTGTACGGTCGCGCAATAGCCTAAGATTCTGTTTGAGTCCGACTCGAACAAGAGTTACATCTGACTACGTGAAGACCGGATGTGGTTTCCGGATTGAAGCGAGCGTCGTGATCCCTAAAATTGGAGTATACCTTATCTACCTCGGGATGTATTTGGCATGTATCACGAGTTAGTTCACGATCTCATAGTTAGCTAGGCCGATTATCTCCCGATGGGTCGGTTGTTCAACACTAAATAAACAAGGCCCTACAGGCGTGTAGAAGGCGGATCGTGCGACTTGAAGCCAAGATCACGTATTACTTCCTGTACACCCAGAATCTCGTCGAGACCTGTTCATCTCACCGAGTTCCACCTTGTAATCTTCTTTCTCATATAAAGAAGTCTTTGAGCGTGGGTTGTTATCTCCCGGAGAGTCGAACCAGGATAAAAACCATGTCTCCACATTGCTCGTTGATTGTTGTTTGCCACCTTTCGCCAGGTCTTCTATCTCCCTTTCTCAAGAATCTTAGTTGACTTGGGACCGATATCCCAACCGTCGACAGAGTTGCATTTCTATGCAGCCATTTCCTGCTAGAATTTTGATATTAGTTGACATTGACAGGTGTGCATATGTGCCTCACTATCTATATTCGATTTTACCCATATGGTGATATGTTGAACAAAAAGCAGAATCGATTGCCTCTAGGACAATTACATTGCATAACCACAAAGTCACATGATATATATTCTAACTAAATGAGACTATTATCATACAAGTGTAATTGGACCAACCACAATCACGAAACTAATTTAGACATGGGGTCTAAATTCTATAACTTACAAATATTGTGATGTATAGTAGTGTTAGGAGGAAACTAATTTAGGCATGGGGTCTAAATTCTAGCAAGCACAAATATTATGATGCACAATAATGTTAGGAGGGTAGGATGAAAGTACCTTTCACTTATGTTCTATGCAAGAAGAGCTCATATGAATCAACAACCTCCACCAGCAGGTCTCGATCAATCACATGAATAGTAAGCATCCATTAGCAAAAAAACAAAGCGGCTTTATAATAGTACATAAAAGCGAATCAAATATGAGAGATATAGATGAGCAGTGAAAAAGAAACACGTAACTTAGAATCTGTTGGAAATGCTCTTATAATTGATGAAATAAATCAGGAGATGTTTTCTTTTACAATCAATGAGGCAGTTTCCATGAAATTTAGGACCTTTGAACTAACTTAAAGACCTTTGTGGATTTGTATCTGGAAGCAGCCCCTTTGGATACACATTTCTCATTCGACTTTGTGCATCCATGCGATGTTAGGTTTGAACTAAAGAGCATTAAACTAAGCATGTGAGGCCCTGCTTCTTTTATGTGCAAGCATTTCTTATCACTACATCCATGTTAACTTGTGTTGGTAGTTGATTCGGTTCGGCATCACATGGAATTGCGTTAAGGAGTTAGTGTGCCACATTGCAATTAGTCAGCTAACATGTTGCAGTACCAAAGTTGCCATCAACATCAATCCACTTTTGCCATATTTAAAGGCATCTCGGTCTTTGCTTTCAATAGTCGATCATGTTTAATATGTTTAAGAGTAATCACCATCACATCGAAATCAAGGAACATGTAGACATTAGAGGCTGAATTGTGATTTACAAGTATAATCTCGATCTTTGAACATTACAATTCTTTTCCCATATTGAAAGTTTAGTCTTTCCCTTTACCCACATAAAGCTATTGTAAAAACTATAATTACTTGTGATGTATTAATTAGAGCATGCGATGATATTATGAGCTCAACTGGAATGAAAAATAACTCAAGAGGCAAAAAAATAAATAACTAAAAATATCAAAACTAATCCAAATAAATAGGAATGCGAACAACCACACAAGATCAATCTATCCTTTCAAAAGCATCATAAATGACAACACTTTTTTTAATAGCTAGCGCTTTACCATAAAATTACTATAGGAGAGATCAACAACCAATGAAACATGCAATCAGCTCATTAATCCCTCCTTTATCCACAAAATGTTAAACCTTTTCAGTTCATGGTCTATCATAGCGACAACGCATAGTTCTAATCAACAATTCCTATGAACATAACGGTCAAGAGTACACAGACTCTTAAGCAGATTATTAGGTGAATGAAGGACTAAAACATACCTCAGTTGGGAAAGTTTCAATTGTGTTTCCTTCAGGTGATGGCTAACCATAGGAAGGAACATACTGAACAAGCCCTCTATATATACAAGGAGCAAGCAAGTGACGGTTAAAATCCGTTCCTCCACTCTCAAGAATGCTTTGGGAAAGAAAGTATCACAGCAGACATACCTGTTTATGGACTTGGTCATGTTACCACACCTATATCAAGCTTGGATGAAAAAAGATGCTGCAATCGTTATGCAGATCTTGCTCGAGATACTCATGGCCTCCCATGGATTTTGTGACTTCAGAAGTATTCATGAGGAGAGAGAGGTTATTTGCAAGCACAGTGTTAGGAAGCACAAGGTTAGAGGAGATCTCTCATGGGTAAAGCTAATCTTTGAATCATGAGAGGTGATTTGGTTGAATCCGTGAAGGAAATAAAATAAGATCCTAGGCCATAGCTCATGGCACAAGAGGGTCTGGATCTATTTGGATATATTTTCTACTGTCAATGGTGGGAAGAGGGAGAGAGGGGCATGGGATTGGGAGAGAGAGAGAGAGAGAGAGCTAGGGGACTAGATCTAATTTTAGCTGTCCATGGACTGGGAAGAGGGGTGAGAGGGCTGCGATTGGGAAGAGCGGAGAGAGTGGACTGGATCTATTTAGAGAGGGGTTGGTTTGGGAAGAAAAGGAGAGAGAGAGCTAGAGGATTGGATCTATTTTTACGTCCATGGATCGGAAGAGGCGAGAGAGGGAAAAGAGCTAGAGGGACTGGATTTTTTTTTCTATGTCCATGGACTAGGAAGGCAGGAGAGAGGGGGGCGTGGAACCGTGGGATTGGGAAGAGGGAGAGCTAGATATATTTTTATTTGTGCGTGGAGCCATGGACCGGGAATAGGGAGAGAGAGGGTGGGTTGGGAAGGGGGAGGGTAAGAGAGGTCTGAGAGAGGTGGATTTGCAGACATTTCAAATGCATGCTTAAAGGTCGGTGAGGGGAAGGTAGTGAGGCTCTTGCTTGGATCGAGAGGGTGTGTCTTGGGTAGTCGACATCTGAGAGGAGAGAGAGAGAGAGAGAGAGTCAGGAGAGCTATTGGTGGGCACAACTTTATGCAACAAATCTGTTTTATGTCTATCGGTGTATAACTGTATATTAAAAAGTATTAGGAAGGTCCAAGCGAGCACACACATCCATACGTATGGAACAATAATTTTAAAAAGAGATAAGCTTCTAGTAATTTCGTTCAAAATGTTTATTTCTTAAAAACTTTTCCGTGTTATAATGAATAATACATGTAGGATGGCATCCTAGAAAATATCAAAAAGGGCCTTGAAATAGATTGTGAAGCTCCTATACTGTTATTAGGCATTGGGGTAAGTATCTTGAGTACTTGAGCACAATAACCAAGCTTCATGTCAAGGCCCCAGTCATGAATCGGGTCATTCTGCAAGCTCAATGCCATTGAAAATTTTAGTATGGTATAAATAGTTATGACCTTTCAGTCACCAGCAGTAGAATAGGATGATAGGATAAACCGAACAGCAGGTAATAGGATTAGAATTTGGACTTGAATCAGATGCCATACACAAGTCCAAGCAGAAATTTACAACTGTTTAGCTGAGTAGATGATACTAACCTCATCGGAATCGTCTAAACTTAATAATATTTCTTTTCATCGTATCAAATATGATATAGATTGAAAAAAGTTTCCAAAATCATCTACATTAGCTAAGTAAGTGCAGATGCATGCCGAATAGACACACTGTTCCCAAAAGGAGAAGTTTCAATGCACTCCTATTCCACTGTTCAGTGTTCATCGATCCTGCCCAAACCAAATGCCTCGAACAGGTACACACCATTGTAGCCCGACTAATCGATGAACCAATCGAACTGGTGCATAGAATGTATGCTTATCTTTAGTTGTTACGATTGTTTGGTTACCTAGCAGCCATCAGTTTATACGTACAACTTATGCATATAAAGGACTAGCCGCGTGGGCACGCCGAGGCCAGGGCGTCACATGGCCAGCAGCATTGAATATCAACAAATTTAAAATTTGAAAATAAATTCGAGGAGTTTAAAAGATATCAAAATTTTCGTTTGAATTAGGGTTGGAAATAAGAGTTAAGTATTTCAAAACTGTAGTATTCAATAACTTGAATTAAGCAAATTATAGAATACCAAAAAGGAAACTAAATTTACAAAACTAAATTTTGGAAATTCAAAAAATAAAAGTGAATATATCAAAATCTAAAATACAAAATATCTATAAAGGTTTACAATTCCCGAAATTCATTTATTTTTAATTTATAAGTGTTCTATATTTGAAGGCTTTTTATTTCTAATATTTACTAATTAATATCGAAAAATTAAACATATGTAATGCTTAAATACATTTATGGCCCGTTACTATAAAATTTTGATTGCACTTTGATAACACGTAAATTTCTGGATTTATTTTTGTTGCTAGACCAAATTTCCCCCACTTCATCCCTCTCTCTATTCTTTGTAAAATTCATGTCTTAGGGGTTCAAAGTTTGAAAATTGAATATCAACAAATTTAAAATTAGGAAATAAATTTAAGAGAGTCTAAAAGATATCGAAATTTCCATCTTAATTAGGGTTGAGAATTTGGAAATAAACAATAAGGATTTGAAAAAGCATGGTTCACAAACATAAATTAAGCAAATTATAGAATACAAAAAAAAACTAAATATAGAAAATTGAATTTTGAGAATTCAAAAAACTAAGCGAATATATGAAAATGTAAAGTTCAAAATATCTATAACGGTTCAAAATTTCTAAAATTTATTTTTTTTGATTTTTTTGAGGCGAGGCAAAGCGGGAGGCGAGGCGATCACGCCGATGGCGCGTGCACCGAGCAGCAGCAGCTTGCTAGCGAGCGGAAAAAAAGTGTGCAGGAAAATGGCAGAGGTGGGATTCGATGCCTGGTCTCCACTGCAGTAAGCCTATCTAGCCCCAGAGCAAGCGCGCCTTGTTGGTTAGGTTGAAACAAAATGCTTTTCAAGTTAAAAATCGAGCAGACGGCGAGATCTCACTTTGCTACGGGTGATTGGACGGCCGTAGCTCGCCGAGCGGACAGACCAGCCACGTGGCCCGCTCGGGAGAGCCCGGGAGAGTAACTCGGCTATGTACTATTTATAGATACAACACTTCTGACCAATGAGAGAAAATAGCAACGTTTCTGATTAGTGAGAAGAAAAATAACATCCATAGCCTCAACATGGCCATCATGCGAACGGAACGCTCTTGCTGCTTCATATGTATTAGTATATTACATGTACAGGACATCTTTTTAAATGCCTTGCAGGTATATTTTGTATTTCAACATTCCATGTTACTAACAAACAGTAATATGTACACCGTGCGTCATGGGCTTGCAGTCCTTTTAAAACTCGTGCCATACCTAAACCCACCTATCCAATAGGGAATTTACAATTCTTTCAAACAATTGAGTTTGCAAAATGGGGTCAAAAGAATTTGATCAAGAATCAATCAGTTGCATGGAGTAGTTTTGTTTGATGAATCACAAGGGTCAAGGGTAAGGGGAGCAATAAATTCCACTATTAATAACAATGGAGGAAAAGCATCATGGTGATAGTTTATTCAGTGGAAAAAATATATTCATTGCAAAAGAAAAGTACTTGTCAATCAAGAAGATACAATATATTATGGCCCTGTGTAAACATGACCCACCTAAAAAACTCAAAGTTATAGCGTGTTATCCAGAAAGAAGGCATATGAGGAAAGGATTGACAACTTAGGTAGCAACGAAGTCCAGAAAGATCAATGAAATATTTATATAAGTAGATTATTAGGTGGTTATTACATACCTAAAATGAGCCACAATTAGAGCCACAAATTTGAATTCAAGCCATCCATGGTCCAAGCAATGACACATGTTCAATTAGTACCCAAAAGTAGGGGCTGATGGGTAGAGTTTGCATGCATAGTGGACTACTGGACTTCATCTCCCAGCCCACATGTATGCTATCCAGCAAGCCCTGATACAAGTCATCCCTTATGTTCTTCTGATTATTTCTTATGTATTCCAGTTACATGCTCTCAATCTTTATGTATATATCAACCACGTATTGTTGCAAGAGTCGGTGTGCCATAGAGTCTTGGGTTGAATATATCCGACACATTTGAAACTTATAGCAATAGTACTTCCTAGCAGACATCACGAGTCTACTACTAGGTCCTATGAGGAGGGTTAGCTAAAGCGTTAAGAAGTGAATTACATGTAGTCACTAATAATGTATAATGTGTAGAAAAAACTAACCTTCTTCATGGAGGTATCCCCACAAACTTCTGACCACAAGGTCCATAGACACACCAACTTTTGGGATATCGGATGCCGATAAGCTCACTGTCGTAAAAATAGAGGTATGGCGATGTGTCGTAACAACGTAGTATGGCGAATAGTATACCTCGTGTTGTTGTTGCCGTACAGGTTCACGCTACAGTGGAATCCAGAGTGCGGCTCATTACCCTCGACCCATACGGCGGCAACCTCAGATGTTATCGGTACATTATATGTCCTCTGGTCTAACCTTGTATCTAGGTTTAGGGTGATACAATAATCCCCGAGGTCATCTGCCTGTCCGAGACTCCTGAAGGTCTCAGAGTAGGGGTTGCCACGAAGAATGCTGACCAGATTCCTTATGACTTGTCGAGCTAGATTAGGAGATCGATGAAATCGGTGATTTAGGGTCGGATCATTATCCTAGAAGTAAAGCTCAAGATGCTCAAGTCCATATTCCCTCGAGCCAAAAGAGTGTACATTATGGTAGATCGGCCATGGGCACGAAAGGTGTCGTGCGGACCTCGTGTTGTTGTGAAGCCGTCTAGGTGACCCCAAGGGTGGTGAGCGAAAAGTGTCCATTAAAGAATCTAAGTTGTATCGAAAATGTTTTCGTCAAATTCCTCACTCGACCATAGTCTCATAAGTTCAAGTGGTGGGGCTGGATTAGCTAGTTTAATCTTTCCATCTCGGCGGCGATCGTACTAGAATCTCTGCGCTACACTTGTGCAGCCCAACTCCGTCTTCAACACATGTGTGTTATGTGGTACATTACTATACTGCGTGATCGTATGGATCGGGGAGGCTAGATCTCGTTACAGAATATTCTGGTTCATCTATTGCTTCATGCATCTCGTTATCGCTAGTATAGCTTTCAGCTGAATTGTTTTAAGTTAAGTGAGGGTTTTCGATGTTGTACAGGAAAAATAAATAAGCGGAAGGAATAAAATTACCTCCATTAGTGTGAACATAGTGCTCTTCATCTAAGACATCCTTAGAGGCATTGTCGGATTGCAAAGCGATCGATTGACTCTTGCTCAAAGGAGCACTTCACAGGCATTGCATTGCAATTGACTCGGGACAAGGGGTACCTCGTCGGATGCAAAAGCTAAATTTCGTTGACCTAGAAGTGCTTGCCTTTCTTTTAGTGGTAGACTATGTCTTGCGAGATCTCCGTGAGGCATTGATCTCCTTCCTCACCTTGGTGGCTATTTTGTGCGGTTGATCTCCGTGAAGCATTCATCGCCTCCTCACCACATTGGGCGTCTTTGAGAAGCTATCCTTCGTGAGGCATTATGCTCTTGCCTTTCCTCCAATGGCTGGTTTTGTCTTGCTATTCTTTGTAAAGCGCTGATCTCTTCCCTTTGTTAGGTTGTTAATCGTTGATACCGCAATCTATCACATTCTCATTTCAACACCCTTTGATTTTGTGTATAAATTGAATTTGTAGAGTTCTGTTGACCCAATGTGACTTGCGAATTCTTATTCATAATGTTTGCATAGCTCGATGGTTAGAGATGCCTCCTTCTTGCTAGATAATAACATATTAATGCACACATCGTAAGGTTTTCCTATTCTTGTAAAATAGAAATAGTGTTGTATTATCTACTACCAATTGGCTTACCATTTAAACATTTAGTATCGTAGTCATATCATTGTGTTGTTCATGAGTAAAATATATGCGAGGTGGTACATTTTCATTTTACGAGTCACTTAGAGGTGTGAGGTTTAAATTTTCACGAATACACAGCGATCGGTATGTTGAGTAATATTATGGCGTGGCCTCTTTGCTCCATGATGGACAAGCGCCCTTTGCAATAATATTTGATATATGTAATACATCACAAACCATATAAGGTGTGTACTTAAATAAAATATAGTTATTGCATTATCTTAAACAATATTAATAAATACCTCCTTTTTCCTTTTCTCGATTTTGGCTTAAAGGCTGCGGCATCATATGATTTTGGTGATTTTGTTCACCTGCTACATAATAATTATTTTCGAAAAACCAATAAACAGACAAAATTTGAGATGTGCACAGCAATATGACAAGCAAATAAACAGATAAAAATATACTACACATGAATGTACAAAGGAAATATGCCCCCTGCACTGGAGTAGGCATTACATAAAAAAAATTGCTTAGCTTGGAAATACATTGCATAGTAAATTACTGCGGAGGAAAATAATTTTTTTAGTGAACATTGTCCATAATTACAGAATTGTATCCTATTTGGGTAGCCATCCTTACTATAAAGATCTAGTGAACCTTGTGTGGCGTGTTCTCCGCTCAACCTTGTGGATCACACCCCTATCATATTTCTAACCTGCTAGCCGATCGGCCGGGCTCGATTCGATTCGGCGTCGGACTGGCGACAGGCATTTCTGTTGAGATTACCAGGTTTGGACCCCCTGCTGGTAATAGTCCTACTCTGCCGAGCCTTAGCTCTTTTAGTGTTGTAGTTGTGTGGAATCACGATTCTGAATGTTTGAACCCCTCCCTTCTCTCTCCTCCCTTTTATATAAGCCTTGAGCTAGCGAGAGGCGGGGGGTAGGCAATCTGATACTCTTTGTGCAGTGATAAGGCGTGAGGGCCTTGACAGGAGAGAAACAGCGTGTTGTTGCTCGCACCAGCTACTTGCGCCCGCCGACGCCCAGCGCAAGTGGCCTCGACCCATGTGAACACACTAGTGAGGCTGCAGGCGGCACCGGCTTGCTCAGCCGGCGGGGCGGCCAGCTTGAAGGACAAGCTCTCTCTCTCTCTGCAGGTCAATTCGGCTGCGCTTGATGACGATTAATCGAGACCGCGAGGTCCTTTGTGGCGGTAATCATTTCTTCTCTGTTCGTCCGCGTTACGTCGCATTGAATCGCTTGTCGCCGTGGCGAAGCCTTGCCTTGAAGACTCCTTCGGGGCGCTCCGCCTTTCGTGGGCCAGCGAAGCGCCTTGAGGCTCGCCCGCCTGCTGGGGGCACTGGTCGCCCGCTTTGACGTCGCTGAGGCCCTGGGAGGCGTTGAGGGCTCGCCCTGTGGCCAGGGGCTGGTTGCCCGCTGACGTCGCAGGCCCAGCCAGGGAAGCGAGGGCTTCGCCCTGGCTGGGGCTTAGTCGCCCACTTTGGCGTATGAGGCCCTCGCTGGTCTTCTGAGGGGCTCGCCCGGTATGGGGGCATGGTCGCCGCTTGGCCTGGAGGCCTCCGGGTCTTGTGGGGGCTCATGCGTGCCGCTGTGGCGTGGGGCCCTCGCCCGGCGCCTGAGGGGGCTCGCCTACGTGCTGGGGCACAGTCACTTTGGCGTGTGGGGCCCTCGCACAGTCTTCGAGGGCTCGCCCAGCTCGGCTGGGGCACTGGTCGCCCGCGTGAGGCGGGGCCCTCCGGGTCTTGGGGGCTCTCCCGTGCCCTTGCGCGTGGGGCCCTCGCCCGGCCTTGAGGGCTCGCCAGCCTTGCTGGGGCTGGTCGCGCCCGATCGCTCTTGGCCTTCCTTAGGACTCTTCACACCTGGTATTTATTATGCAAGCGGTAGCCGGGTCCACTATGATCTGCGAACCATCGCGCGATATCTCGCTACACCTCGCGTGATGGGAGGCGAATCGTGGGGGCCCGCTCCCTGCGCGGCCGTGCGCTGATTCTCCACTGCTTACGATCTTCCTTGGGAACTCTGTTGCTTTTCGGCGGGAAATCGGCAGCGGGGCATAATGGCGCCACAGCGTGAGTGGGGGCGGAATGCAAACCGTCGCTTTCGCTTCCACCTTCTATAAAAGCTTCTCTTCTGCTGTTGTGATGAGTTCTTGTGGGCGCTAAGTCCTCAGCGCCATCCGCCTTCTTATTTCTGCTGCCACGAGTTTTGTGCGCGCCACCACCTTCTTCCCATGGCGGCAAAGCGCGGCAAAAGGTCGCCGCGAGGGGCGCCGTTCGGCCACGCCGTCACACAGTCCAGCTACGCCCGCCTCCTGGCCGGCGAGGAGATGGTGGCGTGGCTCCAAGTGTTCGTCGCCGTCCTCCGCCGGTTCGAGCGGCACCATGGTGCCAAGCCCGTGGCGGGAGATCATCACCTTCACTGGGTGATCTTTGGCGGGACTTGTCCCGCCGTATTCCGAGTTCTTCTTGGGGGTGCTTGCCTTCTACGAGATCCAGGCAGCGCACCTTCCCCCCAACTCCATCGTGATGCTGGCCATCTTCGCCCACCTCTGCGAGATGTTCATGGGGACGATGCCAAGCCTCCCGTTCTGGCGCCGGCTCTTCACGCTGCCGCCTGGCCGGCCTTCGGGTGTTGTTGAAGCTGCTACTTCACGCAGCGGCGCCGCCGCTTACATCGATCGCGGTCAAGTCAAGCTGGAAGGGCTGGCGCGGCGGTGGCTATCGTGGAAGATTCCGCGGCTGCGGCGATCTCGCCTTCCCGGGGTCTGCGAATCCCTCGCCCGGTTAGGGGTCTCTGCCCGGCGACTCGGCGGGAATGGAAGCGTCTTTGGCGCATTCTGACTCGGCGCAATGGGCTCACCGGAACCCATGTGGTGGCGGACTTTTTGCGACGCCGCCTCTGCCGCGCCGCGCGAAGCGCGCCCGCTGGTAGTACTACGGCGGCAGCGATGGAATCCGCATTGCCCCCGGCGGTGAGTACTTTCGCAATCTTTTTGGGTCTACTGACTTTGCGGAACGTCCTTTTCTTTTCTACTCCTTGCCAACTTGCTGCTTCTTCTTTTTCCTTGCGCCCGGCCCTTTGAGAGCGTCTTGGGAGGATGTCTTTGCGGCGATGGCTTCGCGGACTTCTGTCGTGCCGGCCGGCGGTTGTCGACGGTTGAGATAACGATCTCAAGTCGCTAAGGTTCTTTAGAATTGAGATAGGAACCGCCCGAACAACCACGAGCGAACGAGCGAGGAGGCGGGGGTTTTTATCTGGTTCGAGCCTCTCGGAAGAGATAATAGCCCTCGTCCGATCTTTCTTATATATCGAGATGAATACAAGAGGTGGCTCGGCCAGAGGCGAACAAGTCTCGGCGAGATTATCTGAAAATACAAAGGTGCTAGGTCTTAGTCCCTCTACCGCCGTAGAGGCCTGTTTATATAGTCTTGGCGGTGACCTCTGGGGAATATTGGGCGGGCTAACCACGAGATAAATGTGAACTTCGTACATGCCAAATACATCCGAGGCGGATAAGGCATACTCTAGTCTTGGGGATCACGACTCCTATTCCAAACCGGAAACCACGTCCGGGTCTTCACGTAGCCGTCTAGAACTCTGTTAGAGCGGACTCAAACCGATTCCTAAGCCGTTACGCATGCCGTCTTGAGCCAAGAAGTTGTTGGCGGGGCGCATATGGGCTGATAGAACCTTCGAGGTGGGCCTGGTAGAGGCTGATTCGATTGAGCCGCCGAGTGGGCCATAGCAATGGGTCGTGATTTTATCTGACGGCTAGCCCGAGACTCAAGTGGAAGGACTCACGGTGGGGTCTTCCTCTTGAGACTCAAATCCTGAAGGTATTTTCCTGCTACAAAGGCAGCGCAGCAGACAACCGAGCAGGTTATGGTTCAACCGAACAAGACTTGTTCGGGACCAAACAAACCCGCCAGTCTTGAAACAACTCTGTTGCGTCGAGCGAAGCTGCGTCTGTCGGCGAGCACTTTCGGCCTTGATGTAGAAATCGAAAATCCGTCCCCAGCCTTGAGCTCGTCGCGGGGACTGCAGCCTTCCGGCGAAGAAGCGCCCGATCTTGGCGAATCATCTCCTTGAGGCTGAGCGTCATCAAGGAGGATTGGATTCTTAGTAGTGAAGAGCATACCGCATCCGATGAATCGGATCTTCGGAGAATGAACATAACAAGTCGCGAGACGGACTCGTATTGCTTGCATCGAACATTGAGATGCCTAGGAAAGATAGGGAACCACCTCTCGGGTTAGAGCTTATGCGAGGAAATAAGTTGCTCTCGAGCAAGCGTCGCGTTCGGGAAGCGAAGGTGATGCGCCGCCCGAGCGTAGATCGTGTGCTAGGGCGAACAATGCATACGAATGGGAAAAGCGACCAGTCAGGCGTAGAGCTTCGCCAAAAGGAACCAAGTAAGAGATCTAGTCCCGAACACGGAGCTCGTTAAAGGAACGAAAGTCGACGAGGCGAAGCGTGCCGGTCAAAAGACCATCCGGTCCCGAGCACGGCTTCGTCGCGGGGACGAGCGCGAACTCGGGAAGGCTGCGGTCGCGGTGATGCAGCCCGAGCGCGGGCTTCGTTCGCGAGGACGAGCAGCGCTCGGGCGAAAGCTGCGGTGCGAGATGGTCCACAACCCGATCTGATCGAGCCGCAAAGAGCGTCGCGAAATCAACGCTTTACCCATGGCGTATTCCTTGCGGCGGTGTTAGCGTTGTCTTAGCAAATCGCAGAACCGGCGCTTGGAGTGCGCGTTGCGATGAGAATCGACTACGGTGGGCATGCCCGTTGCGATGAGAATCGACTACGGTGGGCAAGACTCCGTTGGTGGCGCACTACCTTGACTTAGCCGGCTGTGAAGGTCGATGCGGGCAAAAGGCAAGAAATCATCTGTGGTGAAGTGAATGGTCCGGACATGCGCCGAAACAAACCGGGAAGAAAGGGATCTGGAACATCGGTTTTGGTGGGAAGCCTAGAACCTCGCCACGACCATCACGGATCGATATTTCCGTTCTGTATTTCTGCGAAGACAAACAAAAAGCGAGCGGCAAGGGGAAAAAGAGAGCAAAACAGGCTCTAAGAAGAGCAAGCGAGTTTTGAAAAACACGCTAAAGGCGACCTACCGCATAAAACATAATTTTTCGGTCGTCCCCGATAAGCGTTAGTGTCACCTTGGCGAATCACGGGAAAGCGCCGGAGTGCCGTTGCGATGAGAATCGACTACGATGGGCAAGACTCCGTTGGTGGTGCATTGCTCCGGATTACCGTGCGGGAAGGGCGTAGCATGGATAAAAAAAGGCGTGTGCGAGCAAGTGCGGCCATTTGTGGCTAAGACCGCTAACGGGGAAAGCGATCGGGACCTTAGCCGCGAGCAAAAGCGTCGCGAGCAAAATCTTATCCGGGCATGGACCCGTGCGGCGTTAGTGTCGCCTCGGCGGTGCGGAACCAGCGCCGGGAGTGCCCGTTGCGATGAGAATCGACTACGGTGGGCATGCCGTTCGATGAGAATCGACTACGGTGGGCGAACTCCGCCGGTGGTGCCGCCGGTTAACGAGTTGTATAGGTCGTCGCCGAGATAAAAGACATGCTTCGCCGCGGGAGGCGCTCACGGGGCGAAAAGACCAATGAGGTTTTGAAAAACCAGCGCTATGGAAAGGAAAAAAGCTGAAAAGCGTCAGGGGTTGCCAAAATTCAGCTCAAGTCCCAATGACGAAGAAGCGATCCTCAGGAGCTAGCAAGCGACTCAAGACCATGCGGCGCTAGAATCGAAGCGAAAATCGACCGAGCAGCTTTTCCTACAAAAAAGAGCAGCAAAAGACAAGAACGACGAAACCAAGAGCAAAGCGAACATCGCTAGAAAGTTTAAGAAAACGGTAGAAGCAGCAGCTAACTCGGCCCGTTGTGCAGTTGCTCGAGGACTGAGTTTGCAAACTCGAGCAGGTGCACAAGAGAAAAGCGGCGCCCTAGCCCTCGATGCAGACGATGCATGAAGACACTGAACTTGCGACTTCAAGCGCGTGCGTGAGAGTTAAGCGACACCGCATCTGATCGACTCGTTCGAGGCGCTCGTTAACGTAAGTTAAGCGATTCGAAGGTAACCGAACAAGGAAAGTGCCTCTGCGCGGAGGG
>JAYEVB010000054.1:0-2500 GCA_036346415.1 Raddia guianensis
ACAGATTTCATTAGTAATGATAGCGAATCTCGCGAACCAAGCGTGCCCGCGGATCCTTATTTTCTCTCTTTTGACTCCTTCATACGTCGGTTACAGAAAAAGTTTCAAGCAAGAAAGCTCGTTATTAACTTAACTCAATATCGGCCCAGCCAACAGACAGCTTTGTTTGGTTATGCTTGCCCCAAGAAGGCTGAGGTTTAGGTTTAGAGAAAATCCGAGGAATAGGAAACAGTATCAGCAAATCCAGGTTAACCCAAATCTGGCAATCCAGGCTCACTAACATCAGACTTAGCAACCAGATCTTTTTTAATAAATTTCACTGACTCCCGGAAAACAGCTCCTTCTTCGGCTTGAAGTAAGCTGGTCAAGTTTAAGTAAGCAGGTCCAATAAAGTCTGCGGACGGAGGTACTCTCACTCATTCCGAGTCATTACTATACGAGAAATTCCCTGCTTAAGCAGCTCGTGTAACGTAAGTGTCAAAACCAACATTTTATTCTCAATCTGTTTCGAGAGAGCGTTATTATTTTGGGCTGATTCTGCTGCAGCCAAATTCAAATTAGCCAACCCAGTATCACCTGTTTCATCTTTTGCTTTAGAGGCAAGCGTTAAACGGATTATTATCTTGTCCTACGAAACTGACCAAGCAGCCAAGCCAGTATAGGAATCTGCGCCTGCGTAAGTAACTTCAAAGAGCTCGCCCATCCCCTTCGTCCGTGCTGTTCCGGATAGCATTATTCTTAGCCGAGGAAGGAAATGGTAAGGAATACTGCTAGCTACCTGGGATAGGGCGCATTGCATTGGCATAGATAGGTGTCTTCGGCCGAGGTGCCTGTGGGGAAAGGGCCGTACCCTTCTATGCATGTGGGGATTCCAATTCCTAGGCCTCGCTCGTCAACTCGCTACTCTCTTCCCTTCTACTTGTCTAGGCTTCATACCCGAAAGATCAACTGGCGCAAGCACATTCTTGGCTTGGCAAGAAAGATAAGGCCAGAGAATAGTAGGTATAGCGCTGTTGTAGGTTAAAAGGAGGAAGAAATAGCTGTACGAGTTGCAGAGCTGGTGACAAGTGCCACTGTACGCTAGAAAGAATGAGTCCCTAACAAAGTAAAAAAAGATAGGTCGAAATGCCAGTATTCCTACTGGAAAAGTGCGTGATGGTTACTCTTTCTCATTGGCATACTTGCATTCCTGATTCCCTAGAGATCAAATTCGACTTTCGATGAGGGTTAGTGCTAAATCGATTCCTGTTATACTTGCTTGGAACCAGCCTACCTGACTTACTCACTAGCCAACTCTTCTCCCTGTCCTACTCCCGCACATAGGGAACGAAGCAAGCTTAGAACGTCAGAAAACCAAATAAAATCAATCCAACAGAGCTCTAAATAAACCCTAATAGAGACTGGCTGGCCACACCCTTCTTTCCACATCAACTCCACATTCAGTCTTTGAGAGCTCCCCTTAGCTAGAAAAATACCAACCTACTTGCCTACCCTATCCAACAACGGTATCCCTATCGTATTATTGAATGAAATCAATGGTTACGCCCCGGCCAAAGGCAAAGGACATCGTTCTCGGCCGTCCCTTCCTTCCCGGAATCTTGCATCTTTTGCTTCCCCACCCGGCCCCTATTCTAGATTCACCGTCTTCGGATGCATCAGTTTATTATGCTTATGCCTAATCTGAATACTGGCCTTCAATTACCTTACCCCACTGCCCCTCCTTTTAAGGAGGTTTCAGAGCACCCAGTCACAGCTCGTCACAAGAAAGGATTGATGGTCGAGTCCCCGTGCATGAAGTCAGTGGATTCGAGTGAACTGACCGTACTACAAATCGACATACTTGAGGAAGCTTCTTACTAAACCAAAGAAAGGGCATAGCCCAGGAATGAACCATATCGATCCAAGGTTGCAAGGAAAGAAGAAAGGTAAACCAGACCATAGGAATCTTCTGATGAAGTCAATCAGAGAGGACGGTTAGGTTCTTTGTTGCCTCATCTGCTTAGCTTATAGAATCACACTGTTCTAGCTATAGATAGGCTCAAATCACACGGTTTATCACGATAGACATTCCAATCAATGGTTGGACGATCAATACCATCGAACTATCCCATTCCACTGCTGAATGACGGAAACGGAAGCTTTTTCTTACGGATGGACTGATCCTGGGAGTTCAGACTGACGGTTAGATGGTTGTTCGCTTGTGTGCTTCTTTTCCTTCCCCACTCAAAAACAAGTGTTACAGAATGTTCTTCAAATAGGTATGATCCCGTCCATCCTTCCAGAGCTAGGCACCTGCTTCAGAATGAGAATCTTCGACAGAGATCGTTCCTTCAGTTTAGCAATCAATTAGATCCATACTGACTTAGCTTGAAGCATGGCTTGCCGTTTCGAGGCTCGATGCTACTCTTGGGAACATTATTGATACATCGACTTTCAAGCATCTCGTAGTTGAGCGGTACTGCCATCAACAGTACCAAGATGGAAAAGGACTGCTGAACAT
>JAYEVB010000054.1:10000-21166 GCA_036346415.1 Raddia guianensis
TGTGAAAGTTTTCAAAACGAAAAGCAAATGACAAATCTGGTCCGATGGCTCTTATCCACTAACCACAAGGATATCGGTACTCTATATTTCATCTTCGGTGCCATTGCAGGAGTGATGGGCACATGCTTCTCCGTACTGATTCGTATGGAATTAGCCCGACCCGGCGATCAAATTCTTGGTGGGAATCATCAACTTTATAATGTTTTAATAACGGCTCACGCTTTTTTAATGATCTTTTTTATGGTTATGCCGGCGATGATAGGTGGATTTGGTAATTGGTTTGTTCCGATTCTGATAGGTGCACCTGACATGGCATTTCCACGATTAAATAATATATCATTCTGGTTGTTGCCACCAAGTCTCTTGCTCCTATTAAGCTCAGCCTTAGTAGAAGTGGGCAGCGGCACTGGGTGGACGGTCTATCCGCCCTTAAGTGGTATTACCAGCCATTCTGGAGGAGCAGTTGATTTCGCAATTTTTAGCCTTCATCTATCAGGTGTTTCATCAATTTTAGGTTCTATCAATTTTATAACTACTATCTTCAACATGCGTGGACCTGGAATGACTATGCATAGATTACCACTTTTTGTGTGGTCCGTTCTAGTGACAGCATTCCTACTTTTATTATCACTTCCGGTACTGGCAGGGGCAATTACAATGTTATTAACCGATCGAAACTTTAATACAACCTTTTTTGATCCTGCAGGAGGGGGAGACCCAATATTATACCAGCATCTCTTTTGGTTCTTCGGTCATCCAGAGGTGTATATTCTCATTCTGCCTGGATTCGGTATTATTAGTCATATCGTATCGACCTTTTCAAGAAAACCGGTCTTCGGGTATCTAGGCATGGTTTATGCCATGATAAGTATAGGTGTTCTTGGATTTCTAGTTTGGGCTCATCATATGTTTACTGTGGGCTTAGACGTTGATACGCGTGCCTACTTCACCGCAGCTACCATGATCATAGCTGTGCCCACTGGAATCAAAATCTTTAGTTGGATCGCTACCATGTGGGGAGGTTCGATACAATACAAAACACCCATGTTATTTGCTGTAGGGTTCATCTTTTTGTTCACCATAGGAGGGCTCACTGGAATAGTTCTAGCAAACTCTGGGCTAGACATTGCTCTACATGATACTTATTATGTGGTTGCACATTTCCATTATGTACTTTCTATGGGAGCCGTTTTTGCTTTATTTGCTGGATTTTACTATTGGGTGGGTAAAATCTTTGGTCGGACATATCCTGAAACTTTAGGCCAAATCCATTTTTGGATCACTTTTTTCGGGGTTAATCTGACCTTCTTTCCCATGCATTTCTTAGGGCTTTCGGGTATGCCACGTCGCATTCCAGATTATCCGGATGCTTACGCCGGATGGAATGCTCTGAGCAGTTTCGGTTCTTATATATCCGTAGTTGGGATTCGTCGTTTCTTCGTAGTTGTCGCAATCACTTTAAGCAGTGGAAAGAACAAAAGATGTGCGGAAAGTCCTTGGGCTGTTGAACAGAATCCCACCACACTAGAATGGGTGGTACAAAGCCCTCCAGCCTTTCATACTTTTGGAGAACTTCCAGCGGTAAAAGAGACAAAAAGCTAGGCCCTGCCCTAATTTTAGAATATATTCTATATTCTTCTATATATTCTATTTATATATATTGTGTGAAATAAAAGAAGAAAAGGTCTAGACGGAATCTAAGATAAGGACCTAACAGAAAAATAGAAAAATGATTCGAGACTGTTAATGTCTTGGCTCTGGAAGGAGATCGCGTGCAAGTAAACTAACGTCGTTCATTCGACGACCCCGCCTCACTGGACCTATCCATTCGAGCTCTCTCCTCTAATCCCGACTCGACACGGCTGGACGACGACGCCTGTTCACTTATAACGAAATCACACGTTAAGCCCGATGAATTCATCTACAATTCGTTGATTCGTCGGTTTGGCAAGGCAGAACCGGGGCCCTTCCATTAAGGTTAGATTATAGTTTCGATAGGATAGATGCAGACCAGATAGGAATGCAAGAAGACTCGCATAAAGTAGATTGATCGCTAAAATACAATGCTTTCTCAGTCCCCTACGTAGTGAACAAGTATCCTCACCCGCAGAAGCATCTAATGCAGATATAGGTTCAGCCCGATCTAAAAATCGTAGAAAAGGAGCTATATCGCCATTTGTGAGCCATTCGCGGGACGAAAGCATTCGTATCCAATTACTAGCCACTTAATATTAATAAAATTTAGAATATTTCGTAAAAACATTCTTTTTTCATTTTGCAATGCCAGAGATGATATAGTCAAGTGGTCTGTACTATAAGGAAGGAGTAGCAAGCGTCTCTTTTGGCTGACTCGAGCTTCTGTGACGTGTAGGAGTGAAGGAAGCCAACCTAAAGGCCATTGTGCTTCTGTGACATCTGCTAAAAGCAAACATAAAGGTAAGGACCGGCCCAAAGAACCTAATAAGAAAACGGATAAAGAGCATGAGTGAAGTCTTAAGTAAGACGCTCAATGCTTCCATTCCAGGAGCATGAGTTGGAACTTCAGTAAGTGACTCAGCGAGAGTTCCGCGAGAGTTCAGCTACTCGAATATAAACCTGTCGCATTTCGTTTTCGCTGCGCGCCTTTATTTCAATCTGGCGCGGAGCGTTGAAGGGCGTAGCACTAGCAGTTCTGGTAAAGCTAGTGAATAGGAAACTAGGTTCGTAGAAAGTGTTTCAAGCAAACCTATAACTTATTTTCAAAATACAAAATTGGCCAATGAAATTCTGAAATGAAAGGCGGAAAGCAGAGTATAGCTAGGATCAATGCCCCTCCCTGTTCTAGAAAGAAAGGCCGAACAAGCGTTGGAATGGTCAAAGTGACTGCTTCGGTACATACATTAGGAAGGAGGCTAAATACAAAACAAGAGTCTACGCTCGCTTTTGTTCTGCTGCCAATGGACTAAAGACTTTCCCAACCCATATAACACTGTCTTTGGACTGGCCTACATATAACACTGTCTTTGACCGACTGGCCTAGTAGGTCAAAGAGGAGTAAGAATAGCAATGCCTCCAAATAATGTGAGTTCGGTTTGGCCTGGCAATGCCCTTTTCTGTTGAAAATCATCAACAATCGTTAAACCTCAAACCCTGAGGTAATCAATGGCATGAAGGAGCCTAGCCGCCTCTTTGACTCCGGAATTCCCTTCGCTTCGAACCTCCTCTGCATTCTCTACACCGTATGAGAAGTTGTTCTTCAAATCACCCAACTATCAATTTCTTCTTCTTCGCGTGCTTGGATATTGGTGTTTTCCCTACACACGCCCCTATGCCTTACACAAACTCGAACCCCGTTCTACTCCCTGTGTGTTTCTTTGGTATTCCTCTTGCTGGGTCTAAATGTCTAGATCTTGCAACGAATCGCCTCTATATCTCTCGGCATGTGCTCTTTTATGAGCAGTCATTTCCTTTCAAAGAAAATCAATGCCTACCTCTCTCTCCAACTGAGACCTGTTCCAGTGCTGCTTCCTTTCCGCCTGTGCTTTCTTCTGCCAACTGAGCTGTCTGCTACAACGTAATAAATAGGCTACTGTCCGTCCGTCTCTCGGCGAAGTCATTCAGAGGAAGTTCCCTACAAGAGAAGAGCTTTCTTGCCTGGATAGAAGCGACCATGCTGCTACTCTCCTTCAAAGTTTTTCTTTCCCCTTCATTGAATCGAGTTGAGGTGGTGACTCGATCAAATCACGTAAAGCGAACTAAATCATTGTTTTGAGCGCTTACGCATTCAGTACCATCGCTTCAGCAAAAGTCAATTGAGTAAGAAAAGAGCTACTAACTGCAGTTACGAAGTCAACAACGGGAAAGAGTGGACTACCAATTCATAGATCCTCCTTCACAGGAGGCGAAGTATACTAGGGCTGGAATGCTCTTTGATGTGGTCGATTACCTGATTGCACGAGAAAGCGTCTTTCTTCTCTGGGAGGGCGCTATAGAGAAGCGATATCTTTCTTTCTTCATGGTAAGCGCTATGGATTCTAAGTACCAGTACTCGAATCAGTAGTCCCCGTACCCCTTTGCAGCTAGTCGAGTTACATGGTGTCAAAAGCATGGGATTCTTCTCACAAGAGCTGATTCAAAAGGGTTTGTATTAAATATTTCCTGCCCTGCCAGCCTTTTGGAGTGCCATGTTTCGAGTATGAGTAGTTTCTAGTATAAATTACCTTTCCAGCAGTTGCCAGCTATCTAGTTTCAGGCCTAGTTTCTCTCATTGATTGATATAGTTTATGTGGCAAGCAGCCCGTTGGAAGTTAGGGCTTTAAGGCCGAGTTCTAGCCCCTCCATCCATTAGGAGTTGTCTGAAAAGGGAGTTTGCTTTATTCATGGGGAGTGCTCTTAAGCCCAAGCCGGAGCTAGTTGTTTGAATGATAAGCGAATCCACTGTTGCCCCGGCATAAGATTCCCTATTAGGTAGGTTTAGATATAGGGTAGCTAATAGAGTGCTCCCAGGAAGTATATTATCCTTGAAAGTTCTAAGACCATCTAGTCCTTCGCGCTTCCTGATGGGCCCATGCAGGTTATTGATAACCATCTGTACTGCATCTTCCTCTTTTCTGTTCCATTTCCTCTCTAGCTTAGTTAGCAGCTTTCCCCAAGAAAGAACTCTTGTTGCCCTATACCAGGTAGCTTTAGCCCTATTTGACTTGACCTATACATATCTAGTTTTTCCCTTAGTTAGTGACAAGAACTGACCTATCCCTACTAGTCTTTGAAACTCCATAAACTCAGTCAGTAGGTTACTTAGTAGAGGTAGCTTACCCACTTGACCCATATCCAACCAATGCAAAGATGCTACACCTGATCACTTATAGAACTTCTTTGACTTTACTACCTCTATGGATGCTTTCTCCTTTTTTTGAGAAGAGATGCTAGTTCAGAACTTTCCTATTCATGGAAGCGGAGCTGATGATGAAAGTACTTATCTTTTCTTTGAAGAAAGGCCTAGGCCTGGCCTTATGATCGATCCTATGGTAAGATGTTTTCCCTTACTTAATTAATAAGCAGCCATAGTCCGTGCTAGAAAGACTTTCATTATAAGAATTCTAGCAGTCGGACTTTGAAACAGAAAAAGCCTTAGGAATGGAATGGAAACCCTGGGCCCAGCCTGACAAGGCTAGAGAGAATAAAGCAATAGCAAGAGATCAGCGAACGAAGCGGAGAATGATCACAATTAGGTCGATCCTACCATAGCCGAGTCTACATCCAGGACCTGACGGCATTCATGGTATCTTCTATCTGGGATAAAATTCGGGTGCGAGGAAGGAGAATATCTCATAGAAGAGGCGAATGGAACACTAGCAGAGCAGTAAGTCAGTCAGGTGAATCTCTAACCAGTCCGAAAGCAAGAATTCAATATGCCCGAGAAAAAGCTCTTTCTTCAGTAGCTTAGTCGTAAGTCTTTTTTAAGCCAGACTGACCTCCGTCAAGAAAGCCCTATATAAGATTTATCAGATTGTTGATTAAACAGATTAAATAGTAAAAAGGAAAGACTCCAGCAAGCTATATGAGATCGAACTTCTTCCATCACTCTATCTACGATATTCATTGCACCATGATTGAAGGCCTACGCATCTTCTTTCAGGTATTTTTTATTGGTTGAAGGCTCACCATCACTGAACATACGAACAATCAACCTTTCGTCATTACTCCTTCGTATCTCTCTCGAGCGAGTATCCTAGTGATGTCAGGGTCGGACGTTTAGTTCTGTGGCTCAGTACCTTCTTTTTGGATAGAAGGTGAAGTTCTGCTTCAGAACAACCAAGAGGTAAACAGGGAACAACTTCAGTTATCGCATTCAACAACGTGATCTCCGTACTTGGAAGTAAGCCTTCTTTCTGCATCTCCTATTTTCTTAGGCCGATGGGCCTAGACTGATCTTAACTCTTTTGCTTAGCTTAACGATAAGAGGCGATACCCAACCTATTAAATTCCCATTTCAAAGTGCCTCCAGTATGGTATGTGTTCCATCGCTGTATTCACCATCCGATGCATTACTAATGAAAACAGAAATAGAAACCGGTTCAACCAAATTGTCAATTGTTTTCTTCTTACACAAGAGACTAAAAAAACATTACCTTCTCACCCGGGTCTAGCAATGGAGAAGAAATTGGATAAAGTGGAAAACCATTGTTCCAGAGCATTTAGAGAGGCATTGACGTCGCAAGCAAGGAGAACTGGATATCATAGCATAGGCCGACCACGAGCTTTCAATGCAGCAGAGTATGCTTGAGTAATTATCCTTTGTGCCAAGAGATGGGTTACTTTTAACTACGGGTTGACGCTTTTCATCTTTTTCAGCGAGTCGCTGGGATGAAAGTATAAAGTTGTATTCTTCTTCAGTGGAAGGCTCTGGGAATCCCTCTTTTAGTTGGCAAGGTCAATCTAGCAGATGATAGGTCTAGAGAGAGCAGGCTTTAGGAGTTCTAGGGCAAAAGCTATATCAGCAGTTAGCAAGCAATCGTCAGGGTCTGACGGGTATGTATAAAGGTTCGTTAGATTATAGGCAGTAAAGCGAGTATCAATCTTGACCTTTCCGGTATCTGTACCAGGCTCAATGGAAGCAGTAAAAAACGAGTCTCTTTTTCTTTCAGTATTGTATTTAATCTATCCGGCCTGTAACAAGGTCTTTCAATAGTTGTATTTCTCACCATTTTTTAGTAAAAGAAAAAGCGGATTTAAGGAAACGAGCGCATAAGCACACGAGTACTTAGTAGACTTATTGGTTGGATGCTTCTTTACGGCTCGGCTCTATAGTAAGCTATGGATAGTTCGTGGAAGCCTCTATCGAGACCAGGGGTAAATCTATCATAAAACAACTGACTAATATCTTGATTTGTGTCGATGACCTTGAGGTCCTACCTAATCATAAAGGACCAAGCAAGTAAAAAGCTGGATCACCTATGTGGTGCAGTATGCCTTCCCTCATCCACTCCGCTTTTTATGGAATCAGGATAGCACTACCAGCTTCCCTGGCCATTTGTTGATTGACCCTGAAGAGTCCGCCATTCGACATACTTCATTATTCATTCCTCCACGGATTCAATCCTGCACCAAGCGTACCGTACCTGAGACATCCCTAACACCTTCACAAGTGGGAGAAGCTACTCGACTTTACTTGAACACACCCGGAAAATACACTTCAGTCCCTTCAGACATAAACAACAAAATGACACTGTCGCAGCATTTTTCCTCATCACCAACGCCTTATTTCTTGTCTGTCGCTATAGCTAGCTATACATACCTCTTTCTTCTATCTTCCTCTCCTTTGACTCTGATATGATTTAGCTGAAGCACCCAAAAGTTCTCCTTAGACTGGAGATGGATTTTCACGTGTGAGCCAACAAAGGAAGCTTGTTCACGAGGGTGCTAGTGTTCCAGTTTGAATAGTCCCATTCCTCCTGCCTTCCGTCGAAGATCACCTTATCATAGTAGGTCTTATCTTTTTCCTAGCCGCCTTTGCATTTCTTTTTTAAGCCAGGTTTTCTTTTCTAGTTGAAGTGCTTGACTACCCAGTCCCCACATCAGGTGTTATTATGTGTTGTATGGCTTCTATCCTGTGGGTTTTAGTAGCAGTTCAGCTCCAGGCATTTCTAGTACTCTTAAGGCTTAGAGACGCTTTCAAAGAGTTTCTCAAACCAATGAAAAATTGGGGAGACCCAAGCTAAAGTCGGTCTTCGGTTTGGGAAGTAGGAATCGGCATCGCCCGAAAGCACGAAAGTGGGACGCTATATCCTTTCCTTTTCCTGAGTATCCCTTAGCGTATAGCTTTAAAGAGCGTCTTTTAAGCCGACCCTGCACGATTCTACACCTCATTCACACTTTTTTTTAGTCTCTTTCCTCTCTCCTTGGTCGAGCAAGCTCCCATTCATTCTCAATGTCTTCTACTCGCCGCCTCGAAAAGCCGGTTGAAGCGGATCCAATACCAACCCAGGAAGTGCAGCAAGTGTACACTTCATACTGTAAGAAAGAGCCATTGCAGTTACGCAGGCCTTCGAGGAAGCAATGGTTAAATGGATGCGCAAAGACAGTAGATAATATATCTCCGGTGCAGCTGGGTAAAGCTGTGGCAAGGTCATTTAAAGATCACTGTGGATTGCCTCTTGGGTATCTGCGTGTATCGGAAGTCCGACTCAATAATTGCGTATATAAGAAGAATAGTCGAGTACTAGAAAGATCCGCTACCGAGAGTCAGTAAAAGGCAAAGGAATCTAAATCAGTAGAACTTTGACCAGACACTACTGGGCAGGGCATAGCAGGCATAAAAGTCCAAGTAAGTACCTCTCTCGTGAACTTCTTGTGTGCTTCCTGACTCCTCAAGGCACTCGAATGAGAGGCGGAAGAAGCGCGGTTCTAGTGAATCGAGAAGTCTTTCACAGTATTATTGAAGTGCACTTTCCGCAATAGCCGAGTTCACCGAAGGAGCCAGAGTAATGAGAAGTGGGGACTGGGCCAGCCTTGTTGGAACTCTATTTTGCCTTTCTCTGGTGCTTCCACATAAGATAAGACTCCAGAGCCATATTTGTACAGGTTGACGAGATAAAATAATTCAAATGAAGGGATAAGCAGATGAGGAGATACGATGATTCAAAGGAGAAGTACATGATCTGCATGCAGGACGCAAACCAACCTGAGGCCTGAGCGAAAGGATCACGTCTCTGCCGTTTTGTTACGAATAGATGTACAAGCAGCATGCTGCTTCAAAGGCCCTGAGTCCAACTAGCTCACCTTTCCATATCAGGACCCACACCTCATGGGAAGTTGATATGGTTTACGGCTGCCATCCTAACCTTGGCAAGGTAATTAACGGATTATGTTCGCTGCAAGCCAGGGAGATTCGGCAGTTAGCATGGGGAGCTAGGTAAGGAGCAATCCACGCCAGGGCGTACATATAGCTAAGCCAAAAGAGTTCTCAGGCGAGCGTGCCAAAAGAGAAAGCTGTCCTTCCCTGGAAAATCGAGTTCTTTTTCGTCGTCTGTATGAAATAGAAAAAAGTAGTCTGAAGACAAAGGTCGAGGGACAGAAAATACTCCTCTAGGGAGCTCACCTATTTATTTTTGGAATAAGTCTTGGTTCATAGTCATAGAAAGGATAAGCCTGGATTTAATGCTTCTTACTCACTCTTTCAATGCTATGTCTTTAAGAGATCGAGCTTTCCTATGTCTGAGAAGGGTGCACTTTGAGTCTCATCTCCTGGCCGGTAGTTCTTTCTACGGAAATGAGAAACATATACACTCACTGTGTTACAAGCAAGACTGACGGAACAAAAGACAACACCTCAATTGTCCATGTACACGTAGAGAAGACCAAGAGCGCACACTACAACATATGGTTGTCTTTCTATCTAATAAGCAAGCTGTTCCAAAAGTTCCAGTTACAAGTCGCTGACCGACTAGCTACAACAAAAAGAAGGGAATTCGCTCCAAAGAAAAGAAAGAAGAGAAATAATTTCTATTAGTTATTAGTGGAATAGGATTCAATGAGCAGAGTGACACGAGGATATATAGCTCGAAGACGTCGAAGACCAAATCCTTTGTATCAGGTTTTCGAGGAAGTAAAAGTCTCGATAGAACAGAAAGAGCCAAAGGTCAGGCCTTCGGGTCTACTTTTATTCTGATTCTGTAGGCCGTTCCACTTGGGCTTCCTGCTTGACCTGAACCGAAGCAAGTCCTTCTTTTATTTAATGATAATGATTGGCTCTCATAGCGCTTAGTGTAGTAAGGGCCATCTGCTTTTGCTATCATTCTAAGCCTTCGAGCCTACACTTGCTTTACGCGAGCAATGAGGATGCGCGTTACGTTACTAACGCTTTAGGCTTGAGCTCTTGGAGTTTCTTGTTTGCTTGTTGGGAGTCCGCTGCCCCCCTGTCTTTGTTAGCGATCGAACCATCTCCACTAGGATCCGGATCTGTCTTATTGACCGGCTTTTATACTTTGAACTGGCAAGTGGCAAGGTACGGTTGAACGTGCCCGCGAAACCATATGAGAATGTAGAGTAGGCTAAGCTTGGAGATGAACATCTTCAGTTTTTTCTTCAAAATATGCAATTTCCTGCTTTTCTGTACTTTACTTCTGGTAAGTATCATCGGTCTTATGGAAAAAGAAGGCATATAATCGATTCTTTGACCGGCTTTGGTCGAGCAACCGCTACATTTATTGAACGGCAACTGCCTACATAACCTACCTACCCAGACCAAGGGAAGAAGGTATCAGACCATATGTAGTTCTCGACCACTTTTGGGCGGAGGGTCTCCTAAATATAATAATAACTTATCCCATCCCAGCGAAATATGAATGTTTCATCTAATCCTAAATCCGAAGCCGCTAAAGATTTCGAGTTCAAAGGACAGGATATAAAAAAGAAATCTATATGCTAAATAAGAAATTATTCTTCTTTTTTTCCCTAGGGATGGCGGCCTTTACAGGGGCCACTCTCCTATTATTCACATATATATACCCCCAGATCACTGAGCTCCTTCCGGAGCTCTTTCCGGAGCTCGCGGGGGTCCTCATGCAGTGGGGACTCATTTCTCTCCAGTCCATCCTGGAAATATTCCTTGTGGATCGCAGTGCGACCCTGGGAATGGGCCCGGGGGAAAGTAAGGGTTCTTCCACTGAACAACCTGGAGTAGAGGTGGGAAAACCCCTTCTTATGGAATCTGATTCAGATTCTATATTTAGGGGTCTTTCGCCGATCAACGAACTTCCCAGCCCCGGGACGAGAGTGGGGGACGGCCCTACGCAGACAGCAGCAGCACCGGCTCTAAACCCTGCGGGATTCGAGGCAGTCGGCGAGCCACCAATTCATCCGGCACCCGCAAGCCACGCCCCGGCCCCATCGAACCAACAACCATCACCTAGTAATGTGATAGTAGCCACCCCAGTTTCATCCAATGATGAAATTTGGCAAAGTTTGGTTGCGGGCGAAGGTGGGGAGCAAGCTGGGGCTCAAGGGGTGGCCCTAACCGAGGCTCAAGCAAGGGCTCAAGGGGCCTCTTCCTCTGCTCTGCCCGGGGGAGACGTCATGGTTGTTTCCCCAATCTCTCAGGCAGAGATATGGAATGAACTCTCCCCAGCCGAAACTGGGGTTAATCAAACCCCCCCCGTTCACCAGCCACAAGAGGAGCATCCTGTT